>JBBPBX010012021.1:0-13425 GCA_038048925.1 Garcialebias charrua | reverse complement strand
TTTAAAACAAAAATGCCTCACACAAGGAACGCAGCAGCATCCATAACAAATTAACATAACCACAACTGCGAATATTGTTTTCACAGCTGTGACGACAACAGCTCTCCATTTCCCAAAAGTAGAGATGAACCACTCACTTAGAGGGTTCTGAACTCCAGAGCTTTCAGCTAGCTCCTCAGACAGAGATTTCAAACCATCCAGAGCCCTTGTAAATGAACCATCTGGACTTGTGTTATTTGGGATGAAAGTACAACACTCTTGTCCAAACATGTATTTGGGATGAAAGTACAACACTCTTGTCCAAACATGGAACAGACACCTCCTCTCTCTGCCAAAAGAAAATCCATAGCTAATCTCGTTTGATATGACATCAGTGATGTTGCTGCTAGCTGCTGATGTGCGCCCTCAAGTGTATCTCTTGTCAAATTATTCAGCCTCTGAACATTAAAATGAATGTAATTAATCCTGGCTACGTTTTTATTAACTGTTATAGATGGAATCATAGACTCAAAACCAGCTGCAATATGATCAACTAATTTGTATTCATCCGGGACCCCCTGTGGGACTCCGATTGCGTTAATATATGCTGGAGAATCTACATACAGATCAAAGTCACGCTTTCTCCTCTCAAACTCACCAATCACATGTGTACTACTCCTGAAAGTTTCCAAATCCTGTCCTGTTAAATTCACCATCTTAATTGGAGAAATTAAAGAAACGAGTGTACAGATTCCTGACCATCTTGAAGACAACGTATTTCTCAAAGTTCTACCACCACAAAACCAGTAAACATCTGCACGTGCTACAGATAATCTCGTCATGTTTGTCCAAGCTGAAACATCTACATTCAACTAGACAATGCGACCTATACACAGGTGCGACCTATACACCAGAAAATACTGTACACCAACTTGAATCAATATCACCTACAGATGTACCTCCCTGAATTTTCCTAACCAGACAAGTGTAAGAGTTTCTCACTGGAGTGAAAACAGGTGGGATTGCATCTCTTGGGTCCATGGGAAAATATTTCTCCAAACCTTTGCAACTATCAGAGGGATTTTCCTTCATATGTAGTTCCAACATGCAGTGAAAACATGAATCATTTGAAAGAGGTGATGTCATCATTAATAACGCTGGCCTGGCCTTCGCACAAACAACGCAATCCTTGTACTTCACTTGTTCTGCTGCATTTTCAACATACTCTATCCAGTAATTTTGCTGTGTGAAACCTGTCTCCAAAGCCAACTTTTCTTCATATGTCACATCTGTCAAATAAGACACCTCTTGATCTGATTCAATCTGACTTTCCTCCCTCTGAACCACATTTATCCTGAACGGATTCGTTGGATCTTTGCCAGAAACATGAACTCCCAGTATATAAGTGTCACTATCCTGCCTCTGAGGATTCTTTAAAGTCAAAATCAAAGAATTACATGTATTTTCTGCTAGATCTGGTGCTTTTAGTATGATCCTGTATGATTGACAAGCGTTCCTGTAACGGATACTTCCCTCTTCTCGCTTTTTCTGGTCTGTAACCCCAATCAGCAGGCCCTGAATTACACAACACATTATTCCAGTCCCCGCAATTCATGTCATGCCCATAAGTCACACAAATATACTTCACTGCCCAAATAAATGACTCCTGCCTCGCACCACAGTACATCACAGAGCAAAGGTCAAATTTAACAGATGCAGTCACCCCAACTGTGAAGTTAAACTGTAGGAAATTAACTATCATGGATCTCTTTGATCTGCTAATGTCAGAGTCTGGGTGTACCTGAATCTGAACATCTGCAACCTCTGTTCCATCTTCCCCTCTGCTGAGCAAGAAGTTAGGGTCCTCATCACAAGATCTGTTGACATTGTCGTGAACAACTTCAGGGGAGCCTGTCTTAGTTGTCGATGCAACCCACAGAGTGAGCCCTGTAATCAAAATAATTCCCAGAGTGGTTACCACACTTAACCTCACCGCTAGGAAATTCATTCTTCCTGTAACAATTATGTACAACAAACAATGTCCCCTTTTTATGTAATGTTATTTTAGGTATGTTCTGATTTTCTCCTCAAGTTGTATCGGGTTCTTGGAACCGGTGGAGATGCAGTGTCACTCTGTACAGATGGTTCACACAGTTCCTTAGATGCACTCAGGTCTCCAGATGCACTCAGCTCTCCAGAAGTGCTCAGCTCTTCAGATGTGCTCAGCTCAGCCAAGTCCTTTCGTATCTGCTGTAGAGTGCGAGAAGGGTCAGAGCTTTTAACACAGTGTGTCTTATGAATCCAGTTACTGAGCTTTTCTTCAGTTAACCAAATTTTAACACAGTGAGAAGTGACAGCAGCCACCTTATAAGGTCCCTCCCATTTAGGCTGAAACCAGTTAAAACGGGCTACCTTTCTTAGAATCCAGTCACCTGTATCCACGTAAGCACCGTGTTGTTCTCCCTCTGCAGTCTGGATTAATTGAATCTGTTGAGAAATGCTCATTACAGTATTATTAAGCCTCTTTAAGTACTCTGATATATCATAATGTTGTAATTGTAACATAGTACTTTCTGATGGCAACAGATGGATGAAAGGACATGGCATTTTCCTTCCTGTAAGTATCTCATGAGGGCTTACATTCAGGGTAGTGTTTGGAGTTGACATGAAGTTGAACAGCACTATAGGTAGGGTGTCAGGCCATTTCAATTTTGTGTCTGCACAAACCTTTGCCAACCCCTCTTTAAGAGTACGGTTAGCACGCTCAACCAAACCCTGTGATGAAGGATGAAAAACAGCCCCAAACTTATGTCGAATGCCAAACAATTTCTCAACTTCCTTTAACTCTCGGTTCGCAAAATGAGTTCCATTATCTGATCTGATCACTGAAGGAACTCCAAATCTGGGGATCAACTCCTTTGTCAACCACTTTATCACTTATTTTGCTTTTTCAGTTTTCGTTGGAAAAGCCTCTACCCACCTACTAAATTGATCCACGCAAACGAGTAAATATCTCTTTCCAGCCACTCTATTCTCAACATCCATGTCAGTAAAATCTATCACAATCTCTTTCCACGGTGCCTGAGGCATTGGAAAACCACCAAGTCCAGTTTTAAGTGCCACTTTTGGATTATGGTGGGAACATATTTCACACGTCTGTACAAAATATTTTGCAATAGAGATGGCATATGGGTTCCACCAATTCTGTGAGATCAAGTCAATCAGTTTTGATGTACCACAGTGCCCCCTGCTGTGTGCTTCTTGACATAACAGGTTGAACAACCCAGCTGTAGCTACAATTTTTCCCTCATGATTTCTCCAGATTTGTCCACTATCCTTTTTAGCTCCACGGTCTAACCATGCCTACTTCTCGTGCGGAGCGGCTGCATTTTGTAACTCTCTGATATACTCTAGAGTAAATTCCTTTTCAAAATAGTCTTCAGAACTCTTTTTCTCATGTCCTTGGACCATCTGTGTCCTTAAAATATAGCCTGCAATTCTTTTAGCAGCTTGGTCTGCTTCATGATTCCCTTGAGCAATGAAATTGCTACTCTTCTGATGGGCCTTGCATTTAATTACTGCCACTTGTCTAGGCTGCTGCAATGCATAATACAATTCCAGTAATTGTCACTGGAGAAGAAAGGGATTTGTCACCTCATCTGGAGAACCAGTCAGACATTTTAAACAGAGATCAACATAGACTGCCTGAAAAACATACGCTGAGTCTGTGTAAATATTAACCGTTTTTCCTTCTGCAACGTTACAAGCTTCTGTTATAGCTTTTAGCTCAGCTAATTGCGCAGAAGCTGGCTGGTTCATCATTTCTGCCTTGAGTTCAACAAAACCTACACCTCTTCTTTCCACCACAGCGAATGCAGTGATCAACGCGCCCGATTCATTTCTATGACTATGTCCATCACAGAACAGTATCATGTCTGGCTGGTCCAAAGGATCTTTAGAAAGGTTTTCATGTAATTTCATTTCCTGTGCGGTGTCACTAATGCAGTTATGATCTTGTGTGGTGTCCATCTGCGCAGCCATATTTGTTCCCTGGCTTGTAAAATGTATATGTGAATTATGTAATAATCTTCTGAGGTTTTCTGTTCTTTGATTTGAAAATGTGAATGTTTGTGAGTCCAAAAACGATTTTACGTCATGAATTGTGTGAACAAAAACCTCATTCCCCATAGTTATGTGTGATGTCTTTAAAATAGACTTTCCAATGGCGGCTACATGTCTCACACAGGTAGGGTGGCCAACTTCAATTTGATCTAATTTTGAACTATAATACATCAAAACGTGCCTGTCAGAGCCAGCTTTCCCTCTTTGAAACAAGACGGCATTCACAAATCCGTCTTTTTCATCCACATCCAAGTGAAATGGCAAGGAGTAATCTGGACACTGCAGAGAGCACGCATCAAACAAAGCTTGTTTAATCTCCACAAATGCCCTGTCAGCTTCCTCCGTCCACTGCAGTGGGGACACAAAATTTTTATATCCCACAGCCGAAATGAGGCTCCGCAGAGGAGCCACCTTACGGCTGAAATCAGGAATGAAGTTCTTACTGTAATTGATCAGCCCCAAAAATTTTAACATCATCCTAACATTTGCTGGTTTAGAATGATTTAAAATGGAGCTTTTCTGAGATGGCGTCAGTTGCAGGCCAGAGCCAGAGATGAGCCTACCCAAAAACTGAACTTTTGAACGGCCCACCTGCAATTTGTGTTTTGACACTTTAAAACCACACTGGGCTAGATGTCGAAGCACAACTTCAGATGCCTGCATAATAGCTTCTGAAGATGGAGCTGCTATCAGAATATCATCTACGTATTGGATTAAAACCACTCCTGGCGGCAAAGGCAAATCAGTAAGGACTTGCTTTAACACATGATTGAACAAAGAGGGTGAATCCACGAAACCCTGAGGTAATCTACTGTACGTGAATTGTTTCCCCTTAACACTAGCAATCCCAGGGGGAAAAAAAAACACAAGAACTGCCATGAGTTTGTCAAAATGACAATTCTTCCATTAGGTGTCTTGAGCCTGGGGGTGGAAATCTTTGTTTGTGGGTAAACATCCCCTCCTGAGAATCTTCTCCCAGCATATCTTCTCCAGTAGGTCAAAACAAAGGATCCTCATTTACATTCACCCCCCACAAATTAACCCCACATTCCAACAGCATTTTGCTTCTACAGAGAGTTGCTTTCACCAGAGAGACCCAGAGAGACTTATTGCTCTGTAGGTGGGGGGGAGGTTCTTACAAGCTTTGATCAAAAATAATGTTACACTGAATTTTATTTTTTTATTTTTTTTCATTCAACCTTTATTTAGTCAGGTAAATCTTATTGAGCCTCGAGGCCAATGAAACACATACATTAAACAATAAACAATAGAAAAGTAGCAAAAACATCCATCCATCCATCCATCCATCCATCCATTTTCGTCCGCTTATCCGGGGTCGGGTTGCGTGGGTAGCAGCCTAAGTAGGGAGGCACACACTTCCCTCTTCCTCTCGATGTGGAGAAGCAGCGGCTCTACTCCGAGTCCCTCCCGGATGGCTGAGCTTCTCACCCTATCTCTAAGGGAGAGTCCAGCCACCCTGCGGAGAAAACTCATTTCAGCCGCTTGTATCCGAGATCTCGTTCTTTCGGTCACAACCCAAAGCTCATGACCATAGATGAGGGTGGGAACGTAGATCGATCGGTAAATTGAGAGCTTTGCCTTTTGACTCAGCTCTCTCTTCACCACGACAGACCGGTACAGCGCCCGCTTCACTGCGGACACTGCACCTATCCGCCTATCGATCTCACGCTCCAGTTTTCCCTCATTCGTGAACAAGATCCCGAGATACGTAAACTCCTCCACTTGGGGCAGGACCTCCTCCCCGACCCGGAGAGGGCATGCTACCTTTTTCCGGCTCAAGACCATGGCCTCGGATTTGGAGGAACTGATCCTCATCCCGGCCGTATCACACTCGGCTGCAAACCGCTCCAGTGAAAATTGTAAATCACGAACTGATGAAGCCAGTAGGACCACATCATCTGCAAAAAACAGAGAAGCGATTCTAAGGTCACCAAAACAAATCCTCTCAACACCTTGGCTGCGCCTAGAAATTCTGTCCATAAAAGTTATGAACAGAATCGGTGACAAAGGGCAACCTTGGCGGAGTCCAACTTTTACCGGAAACGAGCCTGACTTACTGCCGGCAATGCGGACCAAGCTATTTATATATATATATATATATATATATATATATATATATATATATATATATATATATATATATATATATATACAGGTAGTCCCCGACTTACGAGCGCTCTGACCTACGAGCATCCGGACTTACGAGCTGGCAAATTTTTGGAAAAAACGCAAAAAATACTGAGTTTTTCTGTGTTTTTTCACCACAGTTCGTTAGCTAAACATGTGGACACACGTTTCCGATCATTTTTATGCACTCATAAGCGGTTTTTCGATGAAAAACGAGTGTTTGTAGTCGCGCTAGCAAAACCGTTCCAACTTACGAGCGAAATTCCGGACTTACGAGACACGTGGCGGCCGTTCCAAATTACGAGATTTCCATGTTACGAGCGCCTCGTTGTAACGGAACTCGCTCGTAAGTCGGGGACTACCTGTATATATATAATATATATATATACTTATAAATATATATATACATATATACATATATACATATATATACATATATATATATATATAATATATATATATATATATACATATATATATATATATATATATATATATATATATATATATATATATATATATATATATATATATATATATATATATATATATATATATACATATATATATATATATATATATNCCTTTTCCGGCTCAAGACCATGGCCTCGGATTTGGAGGAACTGATCCTCATCCCGGCCGTATCACACTCGGCTGCAAACCGCTCCAGTGAAAATTGTAAATCACGAACTGATGAAGCCAGTAGGACCACATCATCTGCAAAAAACAGAGAAGCGATTCTAAGGTCACCAAAACAAATCCTCTCAACACCTTGGCTGCGCCTAGAAATTCTGTCCATAAAAGTTATGAACAGAATCGGTGACAAAGGGCAACCTTGGCGGAGTCCAACTTTTACCGGAAACGAGCCTGACTTACTGCCGGCAATGCGGACCAAGCTATTTATATATATATATATATATATATACAGGTAGTCCCCGACTTACGAGCGCTCTGACCTACGAGCATCCGGACTTACGAGCTGGCAAATTTTTGGAAAAAACGCAAAAAATACTGAGTTTTTCTGTGTTTTTTCACCACAGTCCGTTAGCTAAACATGTGGACACACGTTTCCGATCATTTTTATGCACTCATAAGCGGTTTTTCGATGAAAAACGAGTGTTTGTAGTCGCGCTAGCAAAACCGTTCCAACTTACGAGCGAAATTCCGGACTTACGAGACACGTGGCGGCCGTTCCAAATTACGAGATTTCCATGTTACGAGCGCCTCGTTGTAACGGAACTCGCTCGTAAGTCGGGGACTACCTGTATATATATAATATATATATATACTTATAAATATATATATACATATATACATATATACATATATATATATATACATATATATATATATACATATATATATACATATATACATATATATATATATATACATATATATATATACATATATATATATGTATATATATACATATATATATATATATATATATATATATATATATATATAGATATATATACATGTATATATATAGATATATATACATGTATATATATATAGATATATATATATATTATGTATTATATATTATGTATATATATATTTATGTAATGCAGAAAATTTACATACAGTACACACACTTTATGGTATTGTAGGCCATTGCATTAGGTAATACATTCAGCAATTACTTTTACTTTAATACTTTAAGTATTTTTAAAAGCAAGTACTTATTTACTTTTACTTAAGTAAAAATATTAATATGGTACTTCTACTTTTACTAGAGTATATTTTTGTCTGTTTATTTGCACTTTTACTTAAGTACAGTGTTTGAGTATTTTCTCCACCACTGGATTTACCTGACTAAATACAGGTTGAATGAATGAATATATAAATATGCCCCAAGGCCTCCTCCCCGCCAACAGAATGGAATGGCAGGTAAATGCAAACAGATCCTTTGATCCAGCGTCCAGAGGCACACAAAAGAACGCGTTCGCCAGGTCAATACAAGTAAAAAACTTGTGTTCAGGCTGAATAGCATTCATCATAACATAAGGATTTGGAGTACCATAATTAGATGGAACAACAACCTTATTTATAGGCCTCAAATCATGGACTAAACGATAATGAGATTTATCAGCTTTTGGTACCGGGTGTAGAGGTGTGTTCCAGCTCGAAACAGTAGGCTGCAACACACCAGCTTCCAGCAAACCCTTAATAGTTTGCTCTATACCGTCAATCTGCTCCTGTCGGAGTCGATATTGATGTTTATAGATTGGAATCGTGCCCGGCTTCAGAACGATCGAAACAGGTTTGACATTCAGTAGGCCCACATCTGTAGAACTCCTGGCCCAAAGTGTATCAGGCAAACTGGCTAACAGTTTGTCCGTATCAACATGGTCTGTGTTTTCTCCGCCATGTGATCTAGGCAGAGAATTTTTCTCAGGTAACAATAATGTGAATGATCTGTGTGTGATCCTATAAGTATCAGTTTCTGGAGAATAGTGTAAGTTTGGATTTTTTGTTGGCACCCATTCCCGTACAGCCAGACAGCGTCTCATCACAGGACCTAAATTCTTCGCATCAGCACCAGACACAACCATCAATGACACATGCGGAGCCGATACATCGCCAAGCATATACAGTTGCAGTAATGGTGCGGGCAACTTCACATCTGCCACCACTCCCTCGGGAGCCACTGGAAATTCATCAGTCTCTTGACAATGTTCCAGCAGTCCTGTCCAGAGCACATCGTAGTCCCCATCACCACAAAGGTCATAGTTCTGAGGCGCACACTCTCAGACGAAACAAATCCATCTCGATTTCCAACGAGCTGACATTCTACAGAAAGGGAGATGGTATTGGGAGTCTTCCTGCTTTAGCGTTAGCATGTAACCTCACCAGAACCCCCACCCGGCGTCCCCTCTTCTTAAGGCTGAGTTAGACTTTCGCTTTGGTCCGCAGGCTGGAGCGCGCGCGCCGCGCGTGCACACAGCCGTGCGGCGAAATGCGTTTACAGTGTCGCCTCTGTGTTTATGGTTGACGCACAGCGGCGCATGGCAAAGTGCTGTTCTTTTACGGACCAGCAGGAGGCAGTACCCTCTAAAACCTGTGCATATGTTGCAAGAAAGGTGTAGAAGAAGAAATCAACCGTAGAAGAAGAACTGTTTGACGTCACACAACAAAAACAAATAGCTTTCTGCTCGCGTGCTGAACTGTTGTCTTTATTTGCGGTTTTAATGCATGGAGTCAGCGGAGGAGAAAGCGATCACGTGACTTTTGGCGAAAAAACAAAAGAAAAGTCCGACTCCAGATCAGGAATGAAGGAGAATTCAATACATTTTGTGTCACAAAACATTCCTCCATGCGTCGCGACTCCGTCTCCACGACCACAGCGGCGCAAACAGCTGCAGGCTCCGGCGTGAAGAGGGTGAAGGCTGTCGGTGAGGACCTGTCAATCAAATCGTAGCGCCCACCGCGCGCGCGCAGGGCTTGCGGAGTTTCAAAAATTCAGAGGTGCACGGCACGCGCTAATCCCCTGCGCGGGGCCAACGCGCAGGGGCGGGGACTGTGAAATTGCGTCAATTTTGGAGCGCGCACCCTCGCGCGCTGCGCGACGCGTCAAGTATGAATCTAGCTTTAAGCTGGGAGCAGTGCTTCCTCTTCTTCCCGCTGGAACGCCTCTGCTGCAGCTTCCAGGTAGATGACTTTAAGATCTGCATTCTGCCGAGTATAGTTTTGTGTTTGTTGCTGATTTCTGCTATATTTTGTGGCAAATTCGCTCTTATTCTCATCAGTTCTGTTCGGCTATAGTTCACACGCATAAATCTAGACTGAGGAAAAGTTTCTACCCCAAAGCTGTTAAACTCATAAATCTCTAACCAGGATAATCACTGTGGGGGGAAAAAAATCACTGTAATACCACTTTAATTGGTGATATGTGACTTATCTGTGCTGCTGATTATCCATGCTGCTGATCATCTCATGCTGCTATGCTATATTCATTCATACCCATCTGCTCATGACAGACTCATGTTCGGGCGGCTGTTGTTATATCTTATTGTTATACATTATTTGTGTTTATCGCATCTTAGATCTTTTAGCAAACCATTTGGCATTTGTTTAGTGTATATCTTAGAGTACCTTTGTAGATCCTTATTTACTGTTTCTTTTTATACTTTATATTTTGCTATTTTGATGTATAACTGGGACCCTGTGTACTGTACATAATTTTGTTCCACCCCATGTACCACATGTGATGAAAACGACAATAAAGTTGATTTGTTAAGAAGTTATTTTGTCAGTTGACTTGTGTGTGTTGACTCGAACTAGGTTTCACTTGCTCTCAGTGCAACTCAATTGGTGAAAAGGCTGGCAATAAGGTCGATCCTTGCTTCCAAGAAAACGCCTCTCAATTTTAAAGTTGATTTGCATTGTTGAATAAGAGGTTTTAAAACATGTGCCCTCAAAATGCATTCTCTTCCTCTGTTGCTTGTTTTTCTGGTTTTCTCTTTCACACAGTGGGGTAACACCACATAGCTCCTCATCAGGTGTGAGTTGTCAGGCTGCTTGCACACAGAGCCGATTACCTTGTCCCTTGATTACCATCATACAGGGAGGAGGAGGTATTTTTTCTAACAAATTAGTGGATAAATATATAGCCCACCACATTCACTATTCTCCCCCTCTCCTTTGCAAAATCCACCCATTCACCTTATGCCTAATGACAGGGGCCGAGGAGCAGTAATGAAAAACTATACATCACAATCAGCTGGACAGTCCTATTCATGGCTATGCATTATGCTCACTAGTCATAATCATAGCTGCTGTGACAGAAGGGATGTGGAAAGAGAAGAGATGGTGAGAGGTGAGGTATGATTAAAGACAGATGAACACTGTTAGAACACCGGATGATGTGAAATGGTTTGGAGAAGAATAAAAATGGATACATTTTCAGCCTAACAAAGGGGAAATGGAAAGACAAACCACAAAGAAATGGCTGAGAAGAGGAAATAGGAGAAAATGCAATTGAGACTAATTAGATGTTTGTAGTTGCGATCAAATTAATTTCATATTTTTAGGTAGCATTGTGGCACTGTTGGCTGAGCTGCTGTATCTCAGTGAGAAGGTTGTTGGATCGAACCCCAACCAGGGGACCTTTCTGTGTGGGTTTCCTCTGGGTAATCCGGTTTCCTCCCACAGACCAAAAACATGAACACTGATTGGTAACTCTAAATTATCCCTAGGTGTGAGTGAGAGAGTGAATGGTTGTTTAGTTTGTCTCCATGTGGCCCTGTGATGGACTGGAGACCTGTCCAGGGTGTCCCCACTGATTGTAACCTTCACAATCCAGAAAGGAAGAAGCAGATGAAGATAAATGATGGAAGTATGGAATTTCCCAAAGTCCCCCCACCCACCCACAAACACACACACAAACAGTACAACAAAAACAATAAAAACAAAAAACAGGGCAAAACTGTGATTTTATTAACTCCTACAACATTAGGAACTTTAAAAAAAATGCACATTTGGAAAAGCTTTGTATGTATTTTTCCATATATATTAAATTTTAATAATACATTAACATTGCAATTAGAGATGCACGATATTATCTGCATGATATCGGCCAATATTAGTATTAAAGCTCAATATCGGACATCGGCCATTCCATTAAAATAACTTAAAAACGATAAAAGGCGCTGTTTTTGCCTGCAGCGGCAGCACAATGTGATGACGTCATGTGCGCCTATTCAATCTCACGGCGGAGAGGAAAATGCAAAATGTCAGAGGTATGGAACTTTAATTTTTCTTTGGTGAGGATGTCGGATTCCAAAGATTTATGGAGTACGTTACAGCGACCCCAGTCGGAGCTATTTTTCTGACGTAACGTTACCCGAGTTACAAGCCGTCATTTTCAACATCATTGAGAAGCTAATAGTCGATAGCATGACGTTGAGTGAGTTTTACCACAGACATTTGGCCGTCGTGTTAGTAGCCCCGTTAGCATGATTATGGCCCTTTTCCACCGGTCGGCTCGGGTCGGATGTTACGTCATATGTGCGTCGCAGAGACCCCCTTTCATCCTTTTCCACCGGATATTCCGTGCTAAGCCGCGCGAGATTTCTTGAGATTTTCGGGCTGGTTTCAGAGGTGTACTGAAGCGAGCTCACCCGCTCCGGAAGTGGGAAGGAGGAGACACGAGCAGTTTTCACGGAAGCGAGGGAAGCTATCACGGCAGGACTTTTACATGAATAACACGGTAAAAACAATTGTTATTTTTTAAATTTATAGCAAAGATGGGTCTTCAGCTGAACGTGTCCTTAATAAAATCACGTACTGCTCAAAACTGCAGGATTTTAAAAAGTAGTTTCGCCACGAGCAACGCGTCGCGCGCGGGCGGCTTTATGTCTTTAAATGTAGCTCAATGAACAGATATAAAATATATTTCATAGCTGACTTTATAGTACGAGGGCTCCTGAGCTTAACCACGCTTATTGTCACGTAGTGGTCAAATATGCTGCATTTAAAGTAGTTTCGCTTTGACTGTTTCCAAAACCTGTGCTTGCACAACGAAAATAAATTATAAAAATTCGAATTTTATTTCAAATAACTCCAACAGGATACATTTAGTATATGAATATGTTGTGATCACACTAGATTTTTTTGAAAAATATCAGCTATGTGGTTTTTGATAGAATTGATAATATGTGACACAAAGTAGAAGGGAGAAAATTAATGGACGTAGCTTGACACATTTATGTCTATAAAAATTCGAATTTTATTTCAAATAACTCCAACAGGATACAGACAGTATATGAACATGTTGTGATCACACTAGATTTTTTTGAAAAATATCAGCTATGTGGTTTTTGATAGAATTGATAATATGTGATACAAAGTACAAGTGAGAAAATTAATGGAGGTAGCTTGACACATTTATGTCTATAACACATTGAATTTTATTTCAAATAACTCCAACAGGATACAGACAGTATATGAACATGTTGTGATCACACTAGATTTTTTTGAAAAATATCAGCTATGTGGTTTTTGATAGAATTGATAATATGTGATACAAAGTACAAGTGAGAAAATTAATGGAGGTAGCTTGACACATTTATGTCTATAACACATTGAATTTTATTTCAAATAACTCCAACAGGATACAGACAGTATATGAACATGTTGTGATCACACTAGATTTTTTTGAAAATATCA
>JBBPBX010012020.1:7027-24440 GCA_038048925.1 Garcialebias charrua | reverse complement strand
CCCATTAGTTCAACAGCATTAACCAAAACATCTAGCTCTAAAGAAGATCGTAAAGAGCAACAACAATAATCTAGTCAAATTAAAAAGTGACACCTGCGGGTAGAACAGAACTTGGTTTTACTCCATATCACGATGGTTCCTATCTCAAGGTTCCACAGAAAAAACAACAGAGTGCTTTGAAAGTTTTCAGGCCTTGCCTCTCTGCCTCATGTTTCCTCTGCATGTGTCAATCAAACTGACCAGGTCAAAGGTCACAGCAGGAGAAGGCGGGGAGCTCATCCTCTGGGGACAATTTATAATCTGGACCTGTGGTTTCAGGTGGTGAGAGGGCCGCAGTAAAGCTGCCAGCGGGGCCCCTGGCTCTTCGTGAGAACACACTGTTCCCATTAAGAGTTTAATCCAAAAAGGTTTCTGCAAACCAACAACTGGGCCACTTTTCAGCTCTCTGTCGCATCACTGGCGGCCTTTTTCCCACTTTTCTTTTGTTGTTTATTGCATTAAAGTACAAATACTAATAAATATGATTTTTTTACAGAACATTTGGAGAAAAGTGAACCATGAGTGTAAATCTGTGGATGGTTTGTGGAAATCCAGCATGTGCAGAGAAAGTTAATGCACCACACTGTTCCATCTTTCCAGCTAATTTCCCAGTTCCCCTGAGCAAATAGTTTAACCCCCAGCTGAGCCAGTGGAGCTTCCCAGCAGCCCAGTAAAGAGCTGTGCTTTACGGCCGGCGGGTAGACTACAAAGAGTCAGCCGGCTCAGCTAATTTCACTTTTTAAAGTCATGCAGCTGACAAAGCGATCCAGTGGTGTCCTGCACCTTCACACAGCTGCCTTAGAGCGAAGAGCGTCGTACGGAGTCAGACAACTGCAACAGCAGCGAACGACGGCGTCGAGACGTCGAAACAAAAGTTAACAAAGGGCTGCAGGCGTGTTTTTACAGAGCAAGCGTGAGCATCGTCGATGTTCTGTTCATCCGCTTTTTGTTTCTGGGTCGCAGAGAGCTGCTGCCTACTTCCAGCAGTCACTGTGGGTTAGGTGGGGACACCCTGGACCAGTCGCAAGTCCATCACAGAGACACACGGAGACAAACCGAACCATTCTCTCTCACACCTAGAGACATTTTAGAGTCACCGATTAACCTAACATGCATGTTTTTGGTCTGTGGGAAACAGGAGTACCTGGAGAAAACCCATGTGTGCACTGAAGAACATGCAAACTCCACTCAGAAAGGTCAGGAGGCAAACGTGTGACCTTATAGAAGAGACAGCGCTGACCACTGCTCTACCGTGTTGCCTTGCCCAAAAACGATATACAGGTTGTCCTCGAGTTACGACTTTTCGTGGTTACGACGCATCTTCCATTTACTATGAAAAGCCTTATTTTGAGTTAGGTGGTTTTACGTCATAAACGTTGTAACGCAGTGGCACAACGGCGGAAGAATACAGTATTGGGAGGTGGTCTGACCTCGAGACTCTGTGTCCATGGCCGGATCTACTCTGGGGAGGGGGTTGCCAGTGGGGCCTGTGGGCTCGTTGCTGAAACCTCTTGGGATTTTTGCATTGTGGTTACTGGGGGTCGCCCGGGGCTTCCCTCTGCCTCTTTCTGGGGTGTGTGCCGTTGTCCCTGTTGGGGATTCCCAGAGCTCTGGGCTTGGGGCCACTGTTTGTCTCTGGCTCCGGTCCTCCCTGTATTACCGTTGTGTCCTGTGGGGTGGATCTGTTAGTCCCCACATCCACTATTAAACATTCTTAAGGGGAAATCTTATAGTGACAAGCATGCTCACATAGGTTTTACGTCATAAACGGAATACGGAATGTGACGGAGTACGCCGCTCTGGACCGCGGTTTTACGTCGTAAACATCGTAACGCAGCGGTGGAAAATATTGTACTGTACGTGGAGCAGCGGCGAAGGAATACTGTACTGGACAACCTCCCTGATCTTCGTTTACCATCTACCCGTCTGCATCCTGGGTCCCTGAGCAGCTTTGATGAAGTTGTTCAGAGTGAGGTGGAGTCCATCATCAAGAAAATGAAGCCTTCATCCTGCGCCCTGGATCCTTTCCCCTCGTCGCTCATAAAATCCAATCTCTGCAATAGGCCCATTAATCACACAAATAATA
Source organism: Garcialebias charrua (assembly GCA_038048925.1). Taxonomy (NCBI): domain Eukaryota; kingdom Metazoa; phylum Chordata; class Actinopteri; order Cyprinodontiformes; family Rivulidae; genus Garcialebias; species Garcialebias charrua. The sequence goes on along the minus strand of JBBPBX010012020.1, from coordinate 22,315 downwards.
AATAAGTCTCTACAATCTGGTCATGTTCCACTGCCTCTAAAAACTGCCATCATTAGGCCTCTTCTGAAAAAATCTCATTTGGATCCCGACATTTTTTCTAATTACCGCCCAATTTCCCACCTCCCATTTCTGTCTAAAGTGCTGGAAAAAGCAGTTGCTGCTCAGCTGCAGGACCACCTACAACAACACTCCCTGTATGAGAAGTTCCAGTCTGGATTCAGAGCAGCTCACAGTACTGAGACTGCATTGCTGAGAGTTACAAATGATGTCCTCATGGCTGCTGACACTGGTTCTCCCTCCATCCTTGTCCTCCTTGACCTCACTGCAGCCTTCGACACTGTGGACCATAGTATCCTCCTCCACCGTCTTCATGTGGAGGTCGGTCTCTGTGACACTGTCCTGGACTGGTTCAAATCTTTCCTCTCCGATAGGCTGGAATGTGTTAGTCTTGGCAATGCCACTTCCCAGACAGTCTGTGTCTCCTGTGGTGTCCCTCAAGGGTCAGTTCTGGGGCCCCTGCTGTTTTCCCTTTACATGCTGCCTTTAGGTCAAATTATTAATCAGTTCAACATTTCTTTTCACTGCTATGCCGACGATACACAGCTTTACATCAGGACTGGAGCATCCTCATCATCCCCATCTCCATCTTCACTCACTGCCCTCTCTACCTGCCTGGAGGAAATAAGGGCATGGATGAATCAGAACTTTCTTCAATTAAACTGCTCCAAGACTGAGGCCATACTGATTGGCACCCCTCACCAGGTACAAACATCAACTTTAACAACAATCTCCTTCTCTGGACAAGACATCCCCCTCTCCACCTCTGTTACAAATCTTGGAATAAAAATGGACTCTCATCTTACATTTGAAAATCACATTAAGCATCTGTTTAAAACTTGCTTCTTCCATCTTCGAAACATCTCCAGACTTCGCCCATCTCTGACTTTTTCTGATGCTGAGAAACTCGTCCATGCCTTTGTCTCCTCCAGGCTCGACTACTGCAACTCCCTGTTTATTGGAATCCCTGGCAAAAATCTTCAGAAGCTTCAATGTAGTGGACATGACCTTGTCCACTTTTAAGACACCTGTGTACTTTTGAACTGTCCAGTGATGACCTTTACTGACCACTCAGTAAAGCAAGACATTTACTACAAAATCATTCATTTAGCTATAATCTGATAAATATAGTCACCAAAAGAGACTATTTCTATCTTTGATTTTATTCTAATGTGATCAAAAGAATAACTTTTGTCATTTTCATGATGTGTGCTTTTTAAGCTGTGTTATTCTGTGAGAGTTAAACTGTGTTCACTGCTATGTTAAAGGTGAAATTGCGGGTCACAGAGACCCGACTGTTTTGTTTAGAAATAAGAAGACAGTTTAATCCGTTGTTTTTCATGAACAAGGCTCCAGCTGCTCTGTCTTTTCCTAAACAATTTCCCTCTGCTGCTGTAACCTTGGGTTCTGATAAGACAAGTGAACTCCTCTCTGCGTTCCTGTTTTAAGTTCTAACTGTGCGAGAACGCTGCAGAGTTGCTGGGAACTTCCAAAGAGATGTGAACTTTCCCAAGAGCTGGACACGTGTGGTCAAGAGCTAACGACCGGCGTCTTCAGCTAAGGACTGATAACAGGCTGTTATGAGTCTACTTCGAACAAGCCGAGCTCAAAAACTTTGTTTATTCCCTCCTGGAATAAGTTTATCTTGAAGTCAGAGGCCTGAAGCTGACATATTCTCTGATGACCAACGCGGAAGCCAGGAGACGTTGAAACGTAAACTAAAACCAGTTTTGGACGTGCTGGGACTAAAGGACTCTGTGCATCTGAAGGCTGGTGTCTTCCCTCTTACCGGGCGGTCGTCAAAAGGTAAAGGAGCTGTTTACAAAACGTACCTGGATTTTAGCAGAAGTCGGATGAAAAGTGTCACTCTGGTCTCATGCTCAGGATAATTTTCTTCTTAAATCTTTCCTCCTATTTCTTTTCCCTCTCAACCTAAGCTGGAAACTATATTTTAAGCTGAAATGCCCCTCAGACTAAATATGTGTAACATCTAGTATTTATGTCTGTTGTGTTAAATTTAAGTGTGCTGACGTATTTGAATTGAAAGAAAGTGAAATCATGTCAATCAAGTGTAATGGTGTTAATTTAGTTGATTTATTTTAAATAAATGATAGTGTCTCTTTGACATATCAAACTAAGTTAACGTGTCCATTGTCACTTAATGGCTCTGTTTATTTATCCATCACAAAGATCACAGAAATATTGAATAAACTGAAAAAGAAGAGAATCCGTGAAATTACTATTCAATCTGAATAAGTAAATTAAGGTAAAAAGGAGGTCAGTATTAAACTGACCCCCTTTAACCAGGTTCAGTATGCAGTTTCTGTAGAACTGCAGCAGTTAGAAATATTTTCAACAGGCAAAGCATTCTGATCCCTCCCCCTCAGAGCCATATGTGGCTCTGCCCCCTTGTGGTCTGTTGAATTTCAAATTCAAGCTCTGTTTTTATTGGCTGATTCAAATTCAAGCTCTGTTTTTATTGGCTGGTTACAAACTCTGTTTTTATTGGCTGGAAAATGGCGGGTCACCTTTTCTTTTTAGAAATGCTTATTTACCACCTGGAGAAGCAAGGGGACAATATTTTTTTTAATTTTTTTTCAGAGATTACCTGGCTAACATCAGTCTGTCAGGAGGTAGTGACAGAGTGAAGAAATATGTTCATAAAAAAAGCTACATACTGCAGCTTTAACCCCTTACAAATATATTCAAAACAGTGCAGCAAGGATTTTATTGAGAGCTTGTAAATTTGAACATATTACACCCATTCTCCATAACCTCCATTGGCTTCCTGTCACCTACAGAATTCAGTACAAAACTGCTCTCATTACACACCAATGCTTACACGGAACTTCACCTGACTATCTAAAGGACATTCTTGCTCCATATTCATCCACCCGGTCTCTACGATCACAGAACAGTAATCTACTTCACATTCCACGAACCAAGTTAAGGACCATGGGAGACCGGGCATTCTGTGTGGCTGCCCCCCCGCCTATGGAACTCCCTCCCTGACTACCTGAGGGCTCCACAGTCACTGGTTGACTTCAAAAACGGCTTGAAGACTTTTCTTTTTAAGCGAGCCTACTCTGCCTCCACGTGATTTTATCTTTGATCTTAGTTGATATTATTATTGATTTTACTTGATTTTATCACTTGTTTTATTTATTTTATTTTTTTATTTTTTAAGCAGGCCTATTCTGCCTCCACATGATTCTGTCTTTAATCTTAGTTGATTTTATTGTTGATTTTACTTGATTTTATCACTTGTTTTATTAGATTTTTGCTTTGTTGCACTTTGAGATTTTTATTAACGAAAAGTGCGGTATAAATTGAATTCATTATTATTATTATTATTGTACTGTGAACGCGGTTTTACGTCGTAAACGGAATATGGAATACGGCGGAGTACACCACTCTGGACCGCGGTTTTACGTGACGGCGTCACCAGCATCCCAGTAGGCCATTAACCCTTTTTCCCCCTTCATTATGGCTCCCAAACGTAGTATGTGTTTTTTGACAATTATGTAGGGTACTGTGTTAGGATAGGCTAAGTGCTTGGTAATACAGTACTGTACATGTATATGGCACAGTATGTACGTATGTTCTGACTTATGTCAAAAATCGGTTTACGACGCAGCGTAGGAACGGATCAACGTCGTAAGTCGAGGACTACCTGTACAGTAGATATATTTTTTATATATTTTCCTAAAATGCAAAACTGTGTAATCCAGAAATTGCGAGCTGGGAAAAATAAAACAAAGTGGCACAACTTGGCATTTACAAATGTTAGACTTTAAGGAAAGCGTCCCTTCAGAAACACAGAACAATTAAACGAAATGCCACCGAGAGCCGTGATCAACGTGGAACGTGACTCAGACGTCTGAAAACAAGCCTGCGTGGTAAAGGAAGTTAGATGGTTTTTACACTGCAGCCACACAAAAAAAACACACAAAAAAACAGACAAACGTTAGTGCTGCCGAGAAGATGTGAACACAAAAACACCATCTTTATTTCCATTTATTGTTGTGTAATCATCAGACCTGTTTTTAAAACGGTTTTCTAAATACAAACCAGTTGTTTTGAAGGCTGAGTTCTGTTTTTTTACAAACCTGGTTAATTTTTTACTGATTCTGATATTTCTGAAGGCATATCTCCTGCCGTTCATGCTGGAGTTTAAAACAAGATCACCTTCTGTCAAGAAATGAAGGAGGTGTAGCCACTATGAGAATAACACTACATGTGGCCTCAGATGTGCTCAAATTGTTGTGAATGAGGCTCAGCTAAAAACACTACATTTTAGCTCATTGTTTCTAAATTTAACTGATAATAGCCACTTTTGTGTTTCCTAATTTCCGTTGGGTGCGGCAGCCATCTTAATTTGGATAGACTCCAGAAGTTAATCAGTTTTTGACATCTATCTATTGATTGTCTCCTGAAAATGTGTCCAGTGGGTAATAAGATATTTTGCTAACAGACAGAGTCAATTCCAAAAAGGCTACAGTCAAAACGTTGGGGCAAAAATCTTGTGTAATCTATTTGTGCATAAAACTCTTGTTGGGGACCGCTCTTAGCTATCATCACACCAATTTCTAGGTCAATACTTGTAAAAGTAACACAGTTAAAACAGTTTTTGTAGTTTTTCATGTTAGTTGGCTGTGACAGCCATCTCGAATTGAGTTGAGTCCACAAGTTATTGTGTCATAAATGCATATCTCATGCCAATGAGATACCACAAACCACAAACAACAACACATGTCTCCAGGAGTACTCAGACACTGTATGTTCATACATCGCCAAGTGCATTGATGATGTTACCAACCTCAAAACCATCACTGTTCGGGCTAATCAGAAGCCATGGCTGACAGCTGAGGTTCACAGACTCCTGAAAGCCAGGAATGCTGCCTTCAAAGCGGGAGATCAGGTGGGCCTGAAGGCAGCCAGAAAGAACCTGGATCAAGGCATCAGAGAGGCCAAGGAGCAGTATTCCAGGAAAATAGCTCACCGTTTCAAGGACAGCAAGGATACACGCAGTCTGTGGCAGGGAATACAGACCATCACAGACTACAAACCCCCCCCCCAGACCTGTGACAGCTCAACCTCTACGCTGAATGAACTGAATGAGTTCTTCGCTCGGTTTGAGGCAAGTAACAGCACACCTGCACATAAATTCCCCCCCTCTCCTGATGGCCAGGTGCTGGCGCTGTCCTCAGACAGCGTAAGGCGATCATTTATCAAGATTAATGCCCGGAAGGCCTCTGGTCCTGACAACATACCTGGTCGTGTGCTGAAGGACTGTGCAGGGGAACTCGCAGCGGTCTTCACGGACATCTTTAACATCTCACTGAGCCAGGCCATCGTCCCCACCTGTTTCAAAGCCACCACCATCATCCCTGTCCCAAAGAAGGCAACGCCCGCATGCCTCAATGACTATCGCCCAGTAGCACTCACCCCCATCCTGATGAAGTGCTTTGAACGGCTAGTCATGAAAAGCATCACATCTGTCCTCCCTGCCTCCCTGGATCCCTTCCAATTTGCATACCGACCTAATCGCTCAACCGACGATGCCATCTCCTCTGCCCTCCACACAGCTCTCACACATCTGGACACGAAGGACTCTTATGTTAGAATGCTGTTCATCGACTTCAGCTCGGCATTCAACACCATCATCCCCCAACAGCTCATCCATAAACTGGACAGTCTGGGGCTGAACACCTCAATGTGTAACTGGCTGCTAGACTTCCTGACCGGGAGACCACAGACAGTACGGATCGGGAGTAACACATCTAGCACCATCACATTGAACACAGGGGCCCCACAAGGATGTGTGCTGAGCCCCCTTCTATTCACCCTGCTAACACACGACTGCACACCATCGTACAGCTCCAACCACTTCATCAAGTTTGCGGACGACACAACAGTGGTAGGTCTCATCAGCAACAACGATGAGACGGACTACAGGAACGAGGTGAGCCGCTTGGCCTTGTGGTGCGGACACAACAATCTCACTCTCAACGTGGAGAAGACAAAGGAGATTGTCGTGGACTTCAGGAAGAGGGATGCACAACATGCCCCTCTGACCATCAACAGCACCGCAGTGGAGAGAGTGGACAGCACCAAGTTCCTGGGAGTGCACGTCTCAAAGGACCTGTCCTGGAGCAGGAACACTGCAGCACTGGCCAAGAAGGCTCACCAGCGCCTCTACTTTCTCCGCAAGCTGAAAAGGGCTGGAGCTTCAACCTCCATCATGTGCACCTTCTACAGGGGAGCCATAGAAAGTGTCCTGACAAGCTGCATCACGGTGTGGTTTGGTGCATGCACTGCATCCTGCCGCAAGAGCCTCCAGCGCATCGTGAAAGCAGCTGAGAAGATCGTCGGCACCTCCTTGCCCTCACTGCAGGACTTACACAGCAAACGCCTCACTCGGAAAGCCCACTGCATGGCAGGTGATCCCACACACCCACTACACAGCCGCTTTAGACTGCTGCCATCAGGGAGGAGACTGAGGAGTCTCCAGGCTCGAACCAGCAGACTGAGAGACAGCTCTGTTCATCAGGCAGTCAGAATGCTAAACACTCTGCCTGCTCTGCCTCCCCTCCCATTTGAACTGCCTTAACACAAAAAACTTTCTCACACATTACCACTCAACACAAAGATTTTAACACTGGACTCTGTGTCATCAAACGGGTTATTCACTAAACTCTCGGTCATGTGCTCATTCAGTTTGCACTACTTCTCATATTTGCACTAATGTTTGTATTACATTACTGCCTATAGTCATACTACTGTTTACATTCACTGTTTACATTTATTAATACTGTTTACATTTATTACTACTGCTTTACATTTATTATTACTGTTTACATTTACACTACTTTTATCTACACTACTGCAGATACATATACAGCATTCTCTGACTAGCCTTATCTAAGGATGCCAAATGTGCCTTATGTGCCTTACTTCATATGCCACTTTGCCTATATACCAACATCAACTACCTCATACATATACATGTACTGTGTACATTAACTCATATGCTGCTGTGCCACTCTTTGCAAATGTCAACGCTAGAAACTTCAGTTTATTTTATAGATATACGTTTTATACTTTTTATACTACTATGCAAAAACTCAGGACAGTATTACACTTTTATTATTTCATTTTATGCTTATGTTCATTGGGTGTTTGGTGTTTTAGGGGTGTTTGGTGTTTCAGTGTTGGTGTAAATTTTCATACTTTTATACTATTATGAAAAAACTCAGGACAGTGTTACACTTTTTTTACTATTTTATGCTTATGTTTATTAAATGTTTTAGTGTTTAGTGTTTAGATGGTTACTGTTGCACCGAGGGACTGAGAGAAACGCAATTTCGGCCCTGTGTATGTCCTGTACATATTGCAGTTCTGACAATAAAGTTGACTTTGACTTTGACAATGTTTTAAAACGTTTTATTAAAATTTAGCCAGTGGATCATGAAATATTTTGCTAACAGACACAAGCACACAAACTTATCCAACATTGCCTTAGGGCTCTAGACAACTATAATTACAATAATTATAATAATTATATATAACTATAATTTACATCATAAAAACTTTTTTAAATCTCCCCTGATGCATGCTCAATAATCCAGGTAGAAAAATCCAAAAAAGCTAAGTCTGGTCCTCTGGACATTCAAAAAACAGAACAAAACAAAGCAAAACAAAAACAAAAAACTGTAGAAACGTTTCATCTTTCGTCCGAAAGACTTCCTCAGTCTGAGAAGCTGAGTTCAGCTCAGTCTTAAGCCCGAGATACACTTGAGCGTCCTCAGGTACGCCACTCTACGCGCGCATTTTGTGCGCATGTGTTTTGCTGCTATACTTCAGAAACTATCAGCTTTCAAACGCTCGCGTTCTCCTTGTTGTAATATGAGCAGCTGCGCACGGAGGGGACTCAACTGAGCTCGCTGATTGGTCACTTGCTGACACGCCTACTGAAATGATTGACAGCCAGCTCATGTAGCTCGCTGAAGACCGCGGCGGTGTTCATGCGGTGTTTCTACTATATATGTTATAAAAAGTTCTCTCAGAAATAAAAATAATAACAGGGAGTGCTTTTCCTGCAGCACACAGCCCACCAGGGATATTTAAAACATCGCGCACCCAGGTAGGACCTGAATTCATTCATTTCATTCATGGAGTGAACGGAGGAAGAAGTGATTACTTGACTTTAGGCAAAAAAACAAAAGAAAAGGCCCGATCAGCGATAAAGAAGGGGAATTTATTTCATTTGTGTAACATACAAAACAGTCCGGCGCCGGGGAAGTTTATGGTCAGACACCGCGTATCGCGCACGCGGACGTAAAAAAAAAGCTTTGCGCGTACATGCCCTGAGGGGCTACGCGGGGCTACGCTTTTGCCTTGACGTACGTACGCTGCGTATAGGCGTATCGTGAGGACGCTCGAGTGTATCTCGGNCACCAGGGATATTTAAAACATCGCGCACCCAGGTAGGACCTGAATTCATTCATTTCATTCATGGAGTGAACGGAGGAAGAAGTGATTACTTGACTTTAGGCAAAAAAAACAAAAGAAAAGGCCCGATCAGCGATAAAGAAGGGGAATTTATTTCATTTGTGTAACATACAAAACAGTCCGGCGCCGGGTAAGTTTATGGTAGACACCGCGTATCGCGCACGCGGACGTAAAAAAAAAGCTTTGCGCGTACATGCCCTGAGGGGCTACGCGGGGCTATGCTTTTGCCTTGACGTACGTACGCTGCGTATAGGCGTATCGTGAGGACGCTCGAGTGTATCTCGGGCTTTATAAATAGCACCCTCCCACAGCGGATCAACAATGAATAGCAAACAACCATCAGGGTGTTAACAATCCATCGTCAGGCTGATGGTCCTCCTTGATCATGTGAGCAGCTGGTTTCGGCTGTCATCAGCCAACTGGTTGATCCACTGTGGGAGGGTGCTATTTATAAGACTGAGCTGAACTCAGCTTCTCAGACTGAGGAAGTCTTTCGGACGAAAGACGAAACGTTTCTACAGTTTTTTTTTTTTTTTTGGCTTTGTTTTGTTCTGTTTTTTTGAATGTCCAGAGGACCAGACTTAGCTTTTTTGGATTTTTTTAAATCTCATTTTGGTTTAAATGTAACTATTTGAAAATAAATAAATAAATAAAAACCTATAAAAAACTTAATATTTTTTGCTACGAAACATCACCAAGTTACAAAGATTTCTCTCTCTGTTACTGAAAGTCAACAAATTTTATCATCCAGGTTGTAAAACTGAAGTTTTGTACAAATGAAAACCAACAACTGAAAATGACAGCACATATTCTATTTAACGTTTCTCTTGAAATTTCTTTTTTACCAACGCAAGTCAGCCTCTTACCTACGGTGCGTTCACAGAATGGATAAGAAGAATCTGAATTTTGAACACATTTATATGTTGCATTCACTGACTGGGGGGGAAACGTTGCACTTTTAAACAGTCACTGTTGAAACTCATGGAGCTGAAAATTGGTGTGATTCTGGTCATTTGAGGACCAATCGGTGCATCATCTGTTCTGGGAGCTCATTTCTGTCTCAGAAAATCCTCAAATCATCCCATTTCCTTCTAACACTGATTATTTGTAACATTGAAACGAGCCCACGATTGAAAGTAAAAAAAAGAACTTTGAGGTGTGATCATATGTATTTTAGTGGCTTGAACAGAAATTGGCGCAAGCGCAGAATCACTGAGGTCCTGAGAAAACCTGCAGAGTTTTTTTTTTTATTAAACTGGACAATAATCTCTTCCATTGCCTGTACAGTAACAAGTCAGATTACTGGGAGATCAAACCTCAGTCCTTTCTGAACACACGTGAGATTCAATTACCTGTAGTCCTGCATGGTCGCTTTACCTCAAACGGAAATTGCACCCCGGACCAGAAACCCAGAGCACAAAGTGAAGGATCCTCATAGAAAAGATTTAGGCAGGTCCACCGGTGGACGGTAAACAAACTAATAATCGCGTCGGAACAGAAAGGAGTCAAGATCATCAGTTGATAAACAAAAAGGGAAAAAACACGAGGTTCTGTTGAATAAGTTAAGAGAGAACTGGATGCTATTTTGAGGCCGCCCTCTTGTTTGAAAAGATAATTTAATGCAGTGAAGCTCTAAATAAAAGCTCTTTTTTTCTGTGCCTACATTTTTAATGCTTTACTTCAGTGATTTTCATCCAGATGAGTCTTTAATGTCTCTGAACCGCTGAATGCACGTTGCTGTCAGGTTTCGAAAACTTCCCGTTTAATCAAAGTACAAAAGCTTTCGGTGGCTTCATTAAAAGACAGAACTGGGCCGGGGATGATGACACTGAAGAAAATTATTTTTATTTTAAGGTGGAGATCTCTTTTTTTTTTCTTTTTTTTTTGTCGTTGCTCTTTTGACCAAATAAAACATGAAGCGGGCTGTGACTGGCATTGCTTTGAGCCTCCAGTTGTTCCAGATTCCCAAATGCTAATGAAAATGGGGTTAGACGTTTTGTAGCAAAGACAAGTTTTCTTCTTGACATCAGGAACTTTATCCAGGCCACACTTTCCTTTCATATAGGAGGGCTACAGTACAGTAATGGTAACAAATGGGGCTAATCTTTGAAGATGAGTGAATAAACGTCAATACCCTCCACCTTAAAAGGCAGGCAATCATGTAACTGAATGAGTGTTTGCCAGTAAAACACATTGTGAACCATTGGATGGAACTCAATGAAATGTCCAGAAAGGAATCGTTAGAAAGAAATCAACCCAATTCAAGATGGCTGCTGTCACTAATCAACCCTAACAGACGTGAAAATGATTGTAGCGCATTCGATTTTACTGGTATTGAGCTTAATTTGGTGTGATAGCAGCTGTAAGTCATCACCAACACATAATTTGAGAGCGAACAGATTGAGTGAGATTTCGCCACATCATGTGTGAGTGAGTTTCAGATTATTTTTCAAAGAGTGACCGTGAACTTTGTCAATTTTCAACATAGAAATATGATCTTTGTTTAAAACTTTTGCATAAAAAGCAGTGGTCATTTAGTTTTAGTTTTGCTGAAGGTAGTAAAATAGTGGTTTTTAAAGTTGGGGTCAGGACCATCCTCCAGGAAATGAAATGTAAAACGCAGGATGGTAATACAATATATTTGACACCAATATTGTAAAAAATATATAAAATGCATCGTTTCCCCCAGTTTACTTGCTTTGGCAGGGCGCTCCTATCTTATGTGATTTTAATTCATGGGGGGGTGGGGGGGGTCTCAGTGTGAGGGAGAGAGGAGCGCTACCTCTATAGTCATATATTTTCTTTTAGCTAGCACATATGTAATGCGCACAGCTAGCTTAATGCTACATCAGTACCGGCAGTTGTCGATGGCGGGGAATGCAGGGCGTTCGGTTCCGTTGACAGGGCAGGGCGCCCTGCTTGTATGATGGTAGGGTAGAAGAAACGTACGAGGGGCAACTTTCTAAGAAACGTTTAACCAAATGTTGGTAAGGATGTATATAAAGTACAACTGTATTTATTTGCGCTTACATGTACAAGTCTGATTCTCTGCGAATTAGAAACAAAAGTACCACAAACGGTAAATTACACAGCAATACTGTACAGCAATGTAGAGTAAAGGCCCGGACAAGCAACATTTGAACTTGATTCGTGTCCTTGACTTTAGAGCTGGGGTGATGAAAAGTGTACAAGACACGCTCTCTAGTGGTGGTGCAAATGTGTATCAAGTTGCATTCAATTATCTTGTGGGAATCAGACGTTATGGACGAGACATAAGAACGTTTATGGACTTCCACACAAATGTATGGACATAGACCATACCGTGGTATGTCCGCCTTTTGAAGTGAGCATAAAAACTAGGGATGCACCGATCCACATTTCTCACTTCCGATCCGATACCGATACTTTATAACGGAGTATCGATCAATACCGATACTTTTCCGATCCGATACTGTTCAGGTATGTGACTCTGTATAATGAAACTTTCGTACCCAAACTATTCTTTTTAACATTGTGTGAGATAAACCCAATGAAGACGCTCATAAGTCTTACAATAGGGAACCCACTGACTTTAACAGCACACAGGACAGGAGGCAAGTATACCACACACATGTCCTCCTTACTCATGGTGCAGCTGAAAAAAAACTAAAAAAGTCCTAAGCATGATGGGAAAGACAACACAGCCACTCTCCTTAACCACTAAGAGAGTGGATTTTGTTGTCTTTTCCATAATGCTTAGCGTTTTTTTAGTTTTTTCAGCTTTAGCTGGACAAACTATTGGTTATAACTATTGGTTATAATGGGTAAGACAACAAAACCCACTCTCTTAGTGGTTAAGGGAGTGGCTGTGTTGTCTTTCCCATCATGCTTAGTGCTTTTTTAGTTTTTTTTCAGCTGCACCATGAGTAAGGAGGACATGTGTGTGGTATACTTGCCTCCTGTCCTGTGTGCTGTTAAAGTCAGTGGGTTCCCTATTGTAAGGCTTAAGAGTATCTTCATTAGGTTTAACTCATACCATGTTAAAAAGGGCAGTCACAGAATGTGATTGAACACAAGTGCTCTTTGAAGCTGGTATCGGAAAAATATCGGCAGGTTGGATCCGATATCCGATACTTAAATAATGCTGATATCGGATACCGATGCCGATACTGGATCGGATCTGTCCCATCCCTAATAAAAACTACAATAAGGTCAAACTTGGTCCCACAAATTTGGATTTCAGGAACCATTAAAGCTGTATGTTAAAGAATAGTTCAACCATGACACAAAAAAAAAAACATTAAAAGCCACAAATCAAACCTGAGTATATGTAAACTTCTGACTGCTCTTACGTGTAGCATCAGAGACGGGAACAAAGTGAGCGAACGCATTTTTCCAACACGCTTTCTTTCGACTGTTTTTAACTTGAAACAACTCATTAGAGAGACTTCATGTAGCACGATGGACTCAGTTCTGGGAACGGAGCCGTCTTCGTTTCTGCAACACGACCCCGATTGTAGGTCCGCTGAAGTCAATTACTCGTATGAGGTGCAGCATGCTGTTCACATTACGGTCGCCATGTTACTCTGTTTACTGCTACCCACGCTCCATGAGAACTCGCGCACTTTTGGACGCACATGAAAGCAACGCCAGTGAATTACAGTAACTCCTAAAAGAGAAGCGCAATTACTGCATTTTGAAGACGCTCTGGTGCAAATTCAGCATGAAGCCATCCTCGACGGCGCTCTCTGAGACGTTCCAGCCTCTGAAACCAGGGGAGGCCGTGCGCGTCTGGCGGCCAGCTTGTTGTCGTGTGTGTATGCTCCGCTCCGTTAACCGTCTGTGATGTCGTAAATGTAACACCTACTCTGGCAGCCGGCGTTTTCCACCAGTTCCACTTTATCCATCATTCCAGGGAAAGTCGCTGAGGCGGAGGAGAATCCTGAAGGATGAACTCTAAAGTGGTTGTGATTTACGTAAACAGTAAACATTTGCAGATGTGTGTTATTAAAAGCAGGCACAAAGGATTTTAATCTGGTTTAGATCGTGTGCCTGCCCTACAGAATCAATTTTTTTATATAATATTTTATGTTTCCACATTTTCACAAACATGATGATGTGAGACTAAGCCTCACTGAGATTACAATGATCTCCCGTCACCATAAAGGGCAGGCACGTATTGCCTGTGTTTGTTCGTATGCAGTTCTCTGTTAGCAAAACATCTGATCATCCAGAGGACAGATTTCATGGAAACTTTCAGGAAGTAATCACTAGACGCACATCTGCAACTGATTAACTTTTGGAGTCAACTTAATTTAAAAAAGGATCAAGCAGAAGTAATTTTACTGATATTAAGCTAAAACATGGTGTGGTAGTAGCAAAGTCATCCCCACCAAATAGTTTGAGCACTAACAGATCACAATAAATCTTAGTTTAAAACATTAGCATTAGCTAATTGACTCAAGCCCATCTGTTAGCAAAATATCTTATGAACCAATGGACAGGGAGATTCATGCTCAATAATCCAGGTACAAAATCCAACAATATGCTGGTGAAGATTCTCAGTCGTCCAGGACATGATAAAATCAAAAAAGGCGTTCAATACAGGATCAACTGGACTTTATTTGTTCAGTTTCCAATTTCATATGTTGGTGCGTGGCTTGTATAAAACTTCTCGTTCTCACAGCTTTCATTCATTCAGAATTGAAAAAGACTTCTGGACAGAAGTCGAAACGTTTTCTGCAACAAATAAAGTCCAGTTGATCCTGTATTGAACGCCTTTTTTGATAAAATCCAACAATGTTCAGTCAGGTCATGAATGTTTTTGTTGTTGTTGTTGTTGTTGTGGAGAGACGCTTCATCCTTCATCCAAAGGACTTTGTCAATCTTAGGAGCCACAAACAAACTGTGTCCCACAAGCAGCACACTCCCATAGTGGACCAACCAGTTTGTTGGTGATAAAATGGTTTCTGGGGGCCGCCCTCTCCCCCGTCGACTCCTCCCCCAGGCAACCACAGCCAAAGTGGTTCAAAACATCAAAGCTTCTGTGCTTGTGGGACACAGTTTGTTTGTGGCTCCTCAGGTTGATGAAGTACAGATAGTCCCCGACTTACAAACGAGTTCTGTTCCTACGCCCGTTTGTAACACGAAATCGCCGTATGTCGAAAATACGTCCAAACGGCACCTCATACATCCAAAGGGCACCTCATACATCCAAGCATCTCATACGTACAGTACTGTATCTTTATCAAGCACTTAGCCTAACACATTACCCTACATAATTATCAAAAACCACATACATTTAGGAGACATAATGAAGGGAAAAAAGTTAATTTCTTACTGGGAGCTGGTCATTTCTTCCTCCGTCTGTTAGCATGTTAGCTAGTGCACCTCCGAGCTCTGCAGCTTGCTTCACGAGGTCCACAGCGTTTACAGCAATGTCTGTTAGCATGTTAGCTCGTTGCTAGCATGTTAGCTCGTTGCTCAGCTGTCCTCCGCTCCTCCTGTATTTCCACGCGCGGTCCACATGTCTGCCTGCTCTGTAAGTTTCCACGGAGCGCGTCAGTGGAAACACCCTCCTGTAAGTTTCATGCTTATCTAAGTTTCGTTTCCAGCTCCCCCCTTCCCCTAAGTTTCGTTTCAAGCTTCCCTCTTCCCCTAAGTTTCGTTTCCAGCTCCCCTCTTCCCCTAAGTTTCGTTTCGTTTCAAGCTCCCCTCATCCCCTAAGTTTCGTTTCCA
>JBBPBX010012019.1:44448-54817 GCA_038048925.1 Garcialebias charrua | reverse complement strand
GGTGGGCCGTCAGGGGTTGTGCTGGGGTGTGGGGGGGTTCGGGGCCTGCGGGTTCGCCGTGGGCGGGGCTGGCAGTGCGCTCCCTCTGGGGCTGCTTGGACTCGGGTGTCCTGTCCTGTCCTGTCGGCGGGGCGTGGGGTGGGCCGGATCTTGGACGTTTGCTGCTCTCCACCCCAAAATGAATGGGCCTACCTCCTGGGTTTGGATGTGGGCTGCCCCATGTAGGGAGCAGGTACATGTCTTGGACCTAGGGGGTATAGAGTGTGCATCGGGATTATGAATGGAGCGTGTCGTTATTGTTTGTCTTTCTGTGACTGAGGGTGAGGATGAGGGTGGGTCTGAATGAGTGTGTCTGTGTATGAATGTTTAAGTGTCAGGCTGGGACTTGGACTGCCCCCTCTCTGACACTTCTGAGGCTGCTTAGTGTCGCGCTCCTGCCACGTGGCCCCCTGGTGGGTGTTCCTCTGCCTGCGGGCGTGCTTGGGGCCCTCACTATCTGGGGCTGGGCGCTTGGGCGTTTGTCGGCTCGGCCTGGTGGCTGCCTGGTGGGGCTCGGGTCCTCTGGTCCTGTCGGGTCTGGACCTGAGGGATGGGCGTCCCCGGTGCCCGAGCCTCGGTGACCGGCCCTGGGGCTACGTCGGTACGGCGGGCTCCGGCGGGGGCTTGTGTATTTGTCGCTGTTGACACCGGGGCGTCATTGTGTGTGGTCCCTGGTGGGGTTCGTCCGGTTCTTCCACTTGGTCGGATCTGGGGAGTGGACGAGTGGCTCGTCCTGTTCGGGTGGTCCTGGGGACTCTGGGCTCAGGGTCCTACCTGGGGTCTTGGGCTTTGATCACCCCTTCGTCTGTCTCGGGCTTTGGGGGGACGGGTCTCTGATGCTTCACAGTCGCTACTAAATGTTCTATTGGAGGAACCTTATTCACTTATGCATGCTCACAACCACACACAAATGGATGCAGGGATGTATATGTAGATGTATGTAGATGGGTATATAACTGAATATAAATATATATGTATGTATATTGTATATATATTTGTAGGTATGGGTATGTGTATTTATAGAAATCTACTGCAAGGTCATGAATATTATCAGTCTTTATGTTTGTATGTTTAGTTGCTGTGTTCTGTCATGTGCTTTGCAGGATTGTGTACGGAGGTTTGGTGTGTTTGCATTGTGCTCTTTCTGTGGATAATTGTTGTTTTGTTGTCTCACTTTCTCTTTTCTTTCTTTCTTTCTTTCTCTCTATTAATAAAAAAAATAAATAAAAAAATAAAAAAAAATACATATTGGAGTGAGAGGATGGCTATAAGGTGTGAAGGGAGGCCATCTATAAATGGAAAAAAAATAAAATAAAAATGTGTCTAAGTCTTTCAGTTCTTTTATTATTTTAGGATGAGAATTTTCATCTACTTTGATCCAGATGTTTCCGTTTCTTGTCCAAGTTTTTTTTATTTTTCCATTATTTTTCAACAACCTTGCTGCATGTGCAATGTTTGCGTTTTTTTTAGTTAGGTGTTCATTCATGAAGACCCTAGTTTCTGCGAGTTTCTTTGACTGCATCATTACCCTGTTTCTTTGATTCCTTCCAATGAATCTCACGACTACTGACGGTTTAAGTTTGTTAGCTCTATTGGGCAGTGTGTAACATGATGAAAAAAAGGCCAAACACGAACAGTAGTAAAAAGTTCAGGAGAGGAGTTAGAAAGCGTGCCAGGACAACCGGCGCCATCTTGAGCTCCTTAAGTAGTATTCATCTACAATGACTCTTCAAAGATTGAGATCTTTAACAAAATGAACAGCATGTTGGCATAGTTAAATCCATTTAAGTCTTCAACTTATCAACAATCAAAACCTCTTTTGGCTGGGAGTGTTCAGAAAACAATAACAACTTCAATAACAACAAAAGTAGCAATTAAGCAACTAAAAACAACGTTTCACTACGTCAAACTCACTCTGGTCGTCAGATTCCAACGTGTCACACACAAGAAAAACAGTTCTTAGCTTTATAACCGATGTCAATTAAATCCTGCAGATTTAAACGGTTGTTAAGGTTAGTTTTTGTTGTGGGTTTTATGCTTAGCGTTTCTAAGTTCTAGTTGGAACGGTTTCTTTTCGCAACTAGTATAGTTTAAACTGTTTAGTTTATTTACTATCCTGTGCTTGGACGACCTTCTTTTCCCATGAAGTCTTTGAGTTTGCGAGATCTTTGTCGTTTGTGGGGTTATTGAAATCTTTGTCCTTGACATGGGCATGACCTAACATCACCCCCCTGTGGTCATGAGGGACCACGCGCACGGGTGTGGACGTCCGTCCATGGGCACGAGTTAGGATGCCATTGTTTAGTTTAAGCTGTTCGCGCAGTTTATGGGGAACCTTGTACAGGAACCTTATAGGTCTCGGCCAACGTACCTCTGTACGTTTACCTCTTTCTGCGTAATGCAGGTGTGTCACAACTGTCGGCGCCGTCGCAGGCGTGTCTCTGTCGTTGTGATGTATGTCCTCCCACTTCATGAATGAAGAGGTGCTCTTTGAGTCTGTAAGAACTATGTCATCTCTGAGTAGTTCCAGATTCAAAAGCTCGTGAACCAAAGTTTCATCGAAAGCTTGGCTGATAACCGAATTACCTGTCTCAGAGGACAGCACAGCGTTCTCGGTGTGTGATCCATGGATCTCTACACCGTCCTCTACCTGTGGTAGGAAGTGAGAGTATGCCCCCCTTTTGTTTGAGGAGGGGTCCTCAAAATCTGTAACCATGGAGTCCAAGTGACTGTCAGCGTGTTGTAGACTGTCACTTTCAGGACTCGGATGTCCTTGAACCAAGACCTCACTGAAAGCTTGGCTGTTTGCCGAATTATCTGTCCCACAGGACAGTACAACGTCAACGGTGTGGGACCCTTGGATCACCACACCCTCTTCTACCTGTGGTAGGAAGTGGTCAGGGAGTGCTGAAGGTGTCAGCTCGCAGAGGAGGTCCTCGTGATGGGCCAGAGTCTGGTCCAATTGTTGAGTCTCCTCTGTCTCACCTGTATATGAAGGTTCACTTACCGGGCTTGTGGTCTCGGTTGGGGAATCCCTTGTGACCTTAGCGGTACCTGTTGTTAGACAGTCAGTGTCCTGACCCTGGGGAGGTACCTCGATTGGCAGTGGACTGCTCACTGTGGCCCACATTGTCTGACTGCCATAATCTATAATCGCTTCAAAGCGACTTATAAAATCTTGGCCGACCAGAAATGGGAAGGAGTCCACCGTAGACACATGTACCGGATGGCAAATTGTCGTCTCGCCAATCTGCATGTGAACCATGGCAATAGCTGTCAGGGTTGTACCCATTTCTGAGAGTCCTCGCAACTCTATAGCACATTCTGTCAGGGGTATCTCTCTGCCAACACTGTTAGCGGCGGTCCGTAGCCTCTCAAACAGCTCGGCTGACATGATAGTCACGTCTGAGCCGCTATCCAGGAGTGCTTCTCGCGTGAACACCCCTTCCAGTCTGAGTGGCAGGTAAGCTTTCTTAGCGTGCCCCATTCTCATAAATTTACACAGAAACCTTCTAGGTTTAAGCACACGCCTCTGAGTACGTGTAACTCCGTCTGTGCAATCATCGTCGCTGTCAGCATCATGATGGCCGTCTGCCTCATGACCTTCAGGAAGTGGATTATCAGCAATTTGTTTGCTGTCAGCATCTTTATTTTTAGGATGCTCATCATCAGCAATTCGTTTGCTGTCAGCATTTAGAGTTTTAGGATGCTGACCATCAGCAATTTGTTTGCTGTCAGCATTTATGTCAGTGTTGACGTTGTTGTTGTCAACTGTGTGCACTGAGTTGTTGCAAAAGGCAGTGCTGCGCGTCGCTTCATCAGGATGAACAACGTTGTTAGTGTTATCATCAAGGACAACATCACACGTTGTGTCAGCTTGGTCAACCACTGTAACATTCAAATCATTTGACAAACAACTCACAACCTCAGTCACGTCCTCGCGCGGAGGCGCCGTTCCCATAATCTGGAGCATGTGTGACTCATTGCATGTCCCAAACTGAGCAGTTCGAGGGGCAGGGGCAGGAGGGCCGCTTCTCGTGGGTACATGTTGGGACAGACCATTTTTCAACGGTTCACGGTTCCCATGCAACCTCCTTCGAATTTCACCTACTGTGAGATCCATGAGAGAACTCTTTTGGTTCGATCCGAACCATCTGGGTTCATCCAGAGAGCGAACACCTACCTTGTGTGGTTCTCTGCTCATCTCAGGGTCATCAACCTGAGGGGCAGGGGCAGCAGAACTTCCCATGAACCGATCAGAGTCACTTTTACAGCTCGTAGCACCATGCTGGTGTTTGTTATTATGAAAAACCTGTGACCTCTCGCACTCTGAAGGAGAGGGAACCTCTTCTACTTCCTGCGAGTGGGATGTGACCTTTTGACCTGGGCACACCACTGAGGGTGTTTTTCGCTGTTCGAGCATGTCAAAAAATTCCACAGCACATTGTTTAATTTCTGCCATGGTACTCTCTTTGCAACTAACATTGAAGCGAACACATTTCATTATGAAAGGTATCAGATTCAAAATAAAACGACTTTTAAACAGGTAATCTTCCTCAATTCCCGGGACAGTTTTATTCCCTGTGTAAACAGAGAGGAGCCTGTCGTAAAACACCAGGGGATGTTCACCTGGTTCCTGAAGGACGTTCTTTGCAGCCAAGTGCCTATCAAAAGATGAAACAAGCCCACAATTTGTTGATGCACCTGCCAGGACGTCCATCTTCGTACTGATCTTCTGTGAAAAATCAAGTAAAATGGGTCTTATGTCACAGTGTGCAGTCTCACCTTGTGATGCCAGGATGTGAAATTAAATAAAAAATCAGTGATTCCTATTAATTTGTCAACCTGTGACAAGGTCAAACAAAATTGGCTGTTTTTTGTGTGATTTTGTGAAAATCAAGACAAAAGAAGCCTCATGTGTGTTATTTTAAACTTGCAGTCTAAAATAACGTGTGACAGACAATGTGTTCTGCACAGAATCTAAGATAAAAGTGTCAAGTTTTATCAAAAAGCAGACATGTCTGTCTGAATTCTGTGTAACTGTTCTGCCATCAACATTTGATTCTCTGCGAAAATCAAAATAAAGTGTGCTGTGAGTACAATATTTCAAATTGTTCCCCGTTTAAAAACAGGAACGTTCAAACGTACAAATTACAGGAAGACTGCGTCTTCTCTAGTAACCAGCAGGTGGGGTGAGCAGCGCTGGATAAATTTATGACAGCGACCGCAAGTTCTCTCTCTGACCGCTATAGAGGCCCTGTTGTCGCCTGTGAGCGCAGCCGTGAGCTGCCAAACATTCACAGACGTCTAACAACGGATCAAAAACAGCAAACCAGAAAGCCCAGAGCCCTGACGTGACAAAACTCTAGTATCCCCTTTCTCACAAAAATGAAATTATGTGAGTAAAATCGGTTGGACTATGAAACATTTTAAACTGCGTTTAAAAGAAAAAAGGTCGGGCCTTCAAAGTAGTTGCCACTGCCGGTGTCACGTGACCTGGTCACATGGCGATCGGTAGTTTCTGAACAACGTACTCATACATCCACCAACATCTCAAAAACACCGCGATGAAGCAGTCTTTTCAATGACAGTAATGGACAAACAAGCCTGAAACTTGTCTGGGACAAGCAGCTGTGAAGTGAAAGTTGACGAGGAGCGGGGCTTCACCCACTGCGCAAGCGTCAACACTTACAGCGTAATCGACCAATCACAGCGAAGACAGAACTGTAGTTCTAAAACCCAAGTGTTCATGGGAAACTGTGTCTTCCAAACCTAACGCCGCCCACGTGCGACGCGCCGTTCGAGCGGTGCGGTATGTTCACGGACCTATGGTCGGTCGAACAAAAGCGTGGAACGGACTTTTCAACGTTCTAAAACAGTCATAAATATCGCAAAACACTGCGGTTAAGCCAGTCTTCGACGATATCACGGCATAGAACTCAAACAACACAAATAAACCGTCAGAAATGTGTACATAAATGAATCTGACAACCAGCAGTCTACAGAAACCAACGTTCTTGAACACGACACACAATGGACCAATCACAGCGCTTTAAGCAGCCATCTTGTCCCGGTACCGCTTTTAGCATTAGCTCGACCCAAGGTTCTAGACCCACTATCACAAAATAAACGTATTTTTACACCGCAGAAAACTCTGTAAATGAGCACAACACATCCAAGCTAACTTCCACGCCCTCCAGAGAAGGCAGTACGCTACTGTGTACAACAGCGGACTTTACGTCACTCGGAACCGGATCTCGGTCCGGCCCAAAAGCTGAGTGGGCTTCACCCGAACCTCGGCTAACAACACGTTGTAACAGATTAGGTAAAAATGGAGCAGCAAATGAGTGAACAGACCATCAACAGCAAACCGCAGGAGTAATAAACATGAAGCAGAGCCGTGACACGGCGGTCACAACAAAGAAAAATGCATGCAGCCTCGCGACACGTAACGAAACGTCTCACAAAAACAGACACATTCATTCATCCGCTCCAAGCACACGTTCAAAAGTGAAAGAAAGAACAATTCTAACGGGAAACGCCCCAGACAATGCCACGATTAGCAATCTCTGAGACACTCACCAGCCAAAACCATTCCATAAGTCCACAACAGGATGCAAACTAATGCCAACAACACCGTAACAATAATAAGCTACACAAAACAACTTAATAATCGTTCTAGGAACTCGGACGAGCCACCAAATGTAATGAAATAATGGTGTGGTAAGGTATTTAAACACTTACTGAGCCACCATTATTGTAGATGCGCGGGTCTGAACAGAGTTTAACTGCACAAACTGCCACCAATGCGCGAGTTCTTCCTTTTTCCGATACTAAATTGCTTTTACTGTGATTAGCCAGAAATGTAATTTCACGAGAGGCTTCAACTTATGTTGGTCTATCAGAAAATAGACCTTTTATTGAAACTATCACAAAAATTACATTAAACATTTGTATTGATATTAGCTCTGATTTAATAACTACGTTGACAAGAATTCAAATTAAAACAAACAGACAGTTAGAAACTTAAACTGTTGGCACATTACTTGACAGATTAAAGCTTATGAAAAATAAGAAAATAGGAGGAAGAAGATGAATGAAAGCTAAGTTAACGGAAGTTAATTATTTTGAAAACAACCAGAGTGGCACCTTCCCATACGGATCCGGCTGTACCTCCGACACGTGCAGCATACAAACAAGCCTCTTTACCTGGTGACGATAGTCCCTTGGAGGTGAGGACAGAGAAGTTGGTGGACACTAACGGACTGTGTTGTCCCGTTGAGGTCCAGTCGACTTCGTGCGTGTATGACTGGATCAGACGAGCCAGGAGCACGCTTTCACCGGCAGGAACAGGCCCCAATCGCACTGACGGATTTTCAAAATAAACTTCAGAAAACAAATTCTTTCAGAAATGAGTGAAAGGATCACAGTAAGGCTTTACTATGATTCCAGCTGAGACGTGGGTCGAGTTGACACATGACCGGAACGTCTCCAGCTTTCCCAGAGGAGAGAAAACCAGTTGTCAGTTAGTTCTCTCCAAAAACTAAAGCAAAATGCAGGAAGTGCCGATTTATAGGGGAGGTGGGGTCTGACCCACCTCCTTAACGACCACAGGCTGGTTTAAC
Organism: Garcialebias charrua; assembly: GCA_038048925.1. Taxonomy (NCBI): domain Eukaryota; kingdom Metazoa; phylum Chordata; class Actinopteri; order Cyprinodontiformes; family Rivulidae; genus Garcialebias; species Garcialebias charrua. The sequence continues at coordinate 47,153 of JBBPBX010012019.1, read as the reverse complement.
AAAATAAAAGATGGAAGTTTGATCCCATAGGCAGAAAGACTCTTGACGGACAACAGGAAAACTGTTTACATAAACAGCCAGATGGACCGGTTGTGAGCACCGAGAATATTATGGCTAACTTCATAGACAAAACAGAGAAGGAAGTAGCACAGCCTTTACGTCCCAGATTCAGAACCTGCTTGTTCTTGCAGAAATAAAACCAGCAGAAGGTCAAAGCTCATGAAAGTAACAGATCATCATTAAAATGACAAAATATACTGTAGATCAATTCTGAATTAACACACATTAAAGAGAAAGTTCAATCTGATTAATTAGTGTCCATTAATTCATAATAATTGTAAAAAATATAAGTGTCCATTTGTCTCCTTGAGGGCTTCAAGAAGGTGTAACACTTAGAGTTTCAGAGAGATGTGGAGAGGCCCACATCCCATATGGACATGAGGGTGCTATATCCCTACATAAGTAAGCTCCACTTACCATTCACCATCTAACAGACATTGCTGTAAATGCTGTGGACCACGTGAGCAGAGCTCACAGTAAGAAATTAACTCTTTTTTCCCTTCATTATAGCTCTGAATGTATGTTTTTTGATAATTATGTAGGGTAATGTGTTAGGATAGGCTAAGTGCTTGGTAAAAATACAGTACTGTATTGAGGTGCCGTTTTGACGTATGAGGTGCCAATTGGATGTATGAGGTGCACGTATGAGGTGCCGTTTGGACGTATTTTCTGACTTACGTCGATTTTTAAGTTACGAATGGGCGTAAGAACGGAACTCATTCGTAAGTCGGGGACCACCTGTATATATATATATTTTTTTTTTCATACAAACTGGATTCCAAAAAAGTTGGGACACTAAACAAATTGTGAATAAAAACTGAATGCAATGATGTGGAGATGGCAAATGTCAATATTTTATTCGTAATAATAATAATAATAATAATAATAATAATGAATTCAATTTATAACGCACTTTTCATTAGTGAAAATCTCAAAGTGCTACACACATTGAATGCTACACACATTCATACACCGGTAGCGGCAGACTACCATGCAAGGTGCTTTCCAGTCCTACCGGGAGCAACTCGGGGTTAAGTGTCTTGCCCAAGGACACAACGACACATGGTGTGGGGAACCGGGATTCGAACCGCCAACCTTCCGATCGGGGGACGACTGCCATTACCACTACGCCACGGCCGCCCTAATAGAACATAGATGACAGATCAAAAGTTTAATCTGAGTAAATGTAACATTTTAAAGGAAAAATATGTTGATTCAAAATTTCACAGTGTCAACAAATCCCAAAAAAGTTGGGACAAGTAGCAATAAGTGGCTGGAAAAAGGAAATTGAGCATATAACGAACAGCTGGAAGACCAATTAACACTAATTAGGTCAATTGACAACATGATTGGGTATAAAAAGAGCTTCTCAGAGTGTCAGTGTCTCTCAGAAGCCAAGATGGTAAGAGGATCACCAATTCCACCATTGTTGCACAGAAAGATAGTGCAGCAATACCAGAATGGTGTTACCCAGCGTAAAATAGCAAAGACTTTTAAGTTATCATCATCAACCGTGCATAACATCATCAAAAGATTCAGAGAATCTGGAACAATCGCTGTGCGTAAGGGTCAAGGCCGTAAAACTCTACTGGATGCTCGTGATCTCCGGGCCCTTAAACGTCACTGCACCTCAAACAGGAATGCCACTGTCAAGGAAATAACAGAATGGGCTCAGGAATACTTCCAGAAAGCATTGTCAGTGAACAGCTGAAACTCTACAGTGCAAAGAGGAAGCCATTTCTAAGCAAGCTCCACAAGCTCAGACGTTTGCACTGGGTCAGGGGTCATTTAAAATGGAGTGTGGCAAAATGGAAGACTGTTCTGTGGTCAGATGAGTCACGATTTGAAGTTCTTTATGGAACACTGGGACGCCATGTCATCCGGACCAGAGAGGACAAGGATAGCCCAAGTTGTTATCAACGCTCCGTTCAGAAGCCTGCATCACTGATGGTATGGGGTTGCATGAGCGCTTGTGGCATGGGCAGCTTGCATGTCTGGAAAGGCACCATTAATGCAGAGAACTATGTTCAGGTTCTAGAACAACATATGCTCCCATCTAGACGTCATCTCTTTCAGGGAAGACCCTGCATTTTTCAACAAGATAATGCCAGACCACATTCTGCAGCAATCACAACATCATGGCTACGTAGGAGAAGGATCCGGGTACTGAAATGTCCAGCCTGCAGTCCAGATCTTTCACCTATAGAGAACATTTGGTGCATCATAAAGAGGAAGGTGCGACAAAGAAGGCCCAAGACGATTGAACAGTTAGAGGCCTGTATTAGACATGAATGGGAGAGCATTCCTATTTCTAAACTTGAGAAACTGGTCTCCTCTGTCCCCAGACGTCTGTTGAGTGTTGTAAGAAGAAGGGGGGATGCCACACAGTGGTAAAAATGGACTTGTCCCAACTTTTTTGGGATTTGTTGACGCCATGAAATTTTGAAACAACATATTTTTCCCTTAAAATGATACATTCTCTCAGTTTAAACTTTTGATCTGTGATTTGTGTTCTATTCTGAATAAAATATTAGATGTTGGCACCTCCACATCATTGCATTCAGTTTTTATTCACAATTTGTTTAGTGTCCCAACTTTTTTGGAATCCGGTTTGTATATATGTATATATATATATATATATATAT
>JBBPBX010012019.1:12123-41156 GCA_038048925.1 Garcialebias charrua | reverse complement strand
TTTATGTGTTTAAATGTTTTTGATTTTATGTGTACAGCACTTTGTTGCTGCTGTGGTTGTTTTAAATGGCTTTATAAATAAAGTATTATTATTATTATTATTATTATTATTATTATTATTATTATTATTATTATTATTATTATTATTATTATTATTATTTAGAAGCAGATTTACGCAGTGTCCGGCAGTTTTTTGCAGTGTCCGGCAGTTTTCGGTAAGATTCGGTTAGCTCCGGCCTCGACAGTCGGCTTTTGACGGACCGTGTGTCCGATCAGAGGTTGCCTCGCTAGGATACATGAGCTGGAAACGCTCGGTGAACTCTGTGGACGTTTCAGGCGCAGGAACGGCCTCGCGGCCTCGGATGTTGCCAGGACACCGAGCTAACATGCTAAAACATAGAGGAACGGCTTGGTGGCCTCGGATGTTTGTGGGACCCCTAACTAACATGTTAAAATGCAGAGGAACGGCTTGGCAGCCTCGGATGTTCGTGGGACCCCGAGCTAACATGCTAAAACACGGAGGAACGGCTTGGTGGCCTCGGATGTTCGTGGGACCCCTAACTAACATGTTAAAATGCAGAGGAACGGCTTGGCAGCCTCGGATGTTCGTGGGACCCCGAGCTAACATGCTAAAACACGGAGGAACGGCTTGGCTGCCTCGGATGGTCGTGGGACCCCGAGCCAACATGCTAAAACATGGAGGAACGGCTTGGTAGCCTCGGATGTTCGTGGGACCCCGAGCTAACATGCTAAAATGCGGAGGAACCGCTTCACCAGCTCCCAGTAGGTTATTAACTATTTTTTCCCTTCAATATGGCTCCAAATGTATGGAGCTAACATGCTAACAGGTCTTATTGTAAACAGTTTGGACCGTGTGAAGCAGCAGGAAGCTGCAGAGCTCGGACGTGCAACGAGCTAACATGCTAACAGACGGAGGAAGCATTCACCAGCTCCCAGTAAGAAATTAACTCTTTTTTTCCTTCATTATGGCTCCAAATGTACTGTATGTGTTTTTTGATAATTATGTAGGGTACTGTGTTACCCCTTTACTACACGCAAAATAATTTTGCAACAATTTTATTTTAAAGTTCTAGTGTGGAATGTTGTGAAGACCCTCCAACCCACCATACCCTTCAGATCTGGTAGCTGAAAATAACAACTTGCTTTTGGTCAAATGTACACGTGCCACTTGGGTGATCATGGAGGTATTTTTTTTAAACTGCTGGTAAAAACTCTAGTTTCCATTTTTATTTATTTTTTGCTTTTATTGACCCAGGTATGGGGACACGGTAGCTCAGTTGGTAGAGCTGTTGCCTCTCAGCACGAAGGTTGTCGGTACAAATCCTGGTCCAGGACCTTTCTCTCAATGTGTCCCTGTGATGGGCATGCAACTTGTCCACGGTGTCCCCCGCCTGTCACACAGGTCCTTCTAGATGGGCACCAGTGACCCCTGCGACCCAAAAAGGAAGAAGTAGGTATAAAGCTTGTGGATGGATGGATGAATGGATGGATGGATTGATGGACGACCCAGATACATGAGAAAGCTTTAGCAGCACAGTACACCTGTCCTGCTTTGAGGGAAGCTAATGTTTGTAAGCAGGTCTGAGCTGTTGTACGTCTGATTCTGCAGCCTGCATGCATGCGGAGCAGCTTTTCAGACTAAATGTTTAATTGTGCAACTTGCAAGTTTGTTTTTGCTCTTTAAATCCAAACTAAAACAATCCGCTCATTCTCAATCAGTTCATCTGGACAGTTTCTTTTTAGCAGAAACGTTTCACCCTCACTCCAGAGGGCTTCCTCAGCTGCCCTACCCTGCTTTGGACTACTCTGACTGAGGAAGCCCTCTGGAGTGAGGGTGAAACGTTTCTGCTAAAAAGAAACTGTCCAGATGAACTGATTGAGAATGAGCGGATTTGATACCTGGACTATTGAGAATTAACTTTCTTGCCAAACTAAAACAACTTTGTTGGACAAGATGAGAAGAGGAACTCCACAGCAACGTCCAGCCAACAATGAGGCGTCTCCTCCGGGAGTGGTTGAAATATTTACTAAATCTTTACAGAGGCTCTCAAACATAAAAGCAGAGCGCAACACAGCGCCAATATAAAAATCTAAAGTAACGGTAAAATAAAAACATAAAAACATTACTGACAGGAATGCACTGTTTTATGGTACGATCAATAAATTTATATTTAATGAATTTCCCTATGGCCAATGTTTACCCTGAGGGAAATGAGCCTTGTAAGGTGAGGTTATGAGAGATTTTAGGCTTTGTCAGAAAAAAATTGTGTGAATAATGAATAAAACTAAATGAATAAAATACCTTATTTTTTCCAATAAGGTATTCCAAGGAACAAATTGGGCAAAGAGGGAGGAACTGCAGGTGGGCCAGTTTAAAGTATGACACAGATACTTCTTTCAATGTCGGTTGACACCAAGTCGATTTAAAAATACAAATATCTACAAAATAAATCTATCGAACTGTAAAAATTGTAAATGTAAAATGAAATGTGCTGTCATCATTGTATGTTCCCATACTAAGGCAAAATAAACCCATTGCACCTGATACACCCAGGTGGAGCAGTTGGCAGCACCTGGGGAGCAATTAGGGATTGATTGTCTTGCTCAGAGACACCTAGACATGTGAGCCTGGCGGGGAGTTGAACCTAGGACTTTTGGGTCCATACTTGGCTGCCCTACCTCTACCCCATCTCGGCCCCTAAATGTGTGAGAACCTGACAGAACACAACAGATTAAAAACAATGAAATGAAGTGAAATGTTTCAGTGTTTTAAAAGAGTTTTAGATCCAACAACACCCTCATCCTGAAATCCTAATGTAGCTTTAGCTGATTGTTTTCTGATCATGAAGCAAGATCCGTCAAAGCAAGAACATGTGAGTTTCTTCAAGTGTGAGAAATGTCTGCACACTCTGCCACCTGAGATGGAGTGGCTGGACAAAACCTCCTCGGTGAAATTATTGAAATGAACTCAAAAAAGGCGTTCAATTGGTCAAATGTACACGTGCCACTCTAGTGGCACGTGTACAGTATTGTTCTTTACTTTGAGTAAAGAACAATACTGGACTTTATTTGTTGCAGAAAACGTTTCGACTTCTGTCCAGAAGTCTTTTTCAATTCTGAATGGAAGCTGTGAGAACGAGAAGTTTTATACAGGCTTACAAGTCAAATAAAGTCCAGTTGATCCTGTATTGAACGCCTTTTTTGATTTCATCATGTCCTGGACGACTGAGAATCTTCACCAGCATATTGAAATGAACACATTTACAGTGTTCTGCTGAAGAAACGACATCAACAGCAGAGTGTCTGTTTCTGAGGAGATGTGTTGGAAGAGTCTAACAATATGCTGCTTTTCAGACAATCAATTATCGTAGCATTTACAGTTTTTACTGCTGATTAATTTACATTGATTTGTTGTTAAACCATGTTTTATTTGACATTACGATTTGGAGATGGAGAGTTGGAATTTATGTTGATGTAAATTCTTGTCCATTTTTCTTATGTAGATCAATTACCTTTAAAAAATACGCTGGTGAAGATTCTCAGTCGTCCAGGACATGATAAAATCAAAAAAGGCGTTCAATACAAGATCAACTGGACTTTATTTGTTACAGAAGAAGTTGAAACATCTTCTGTAACAAATAAAGTCCAGTTGATCTTGTGTTGAATGCCTTTTTTTATTTAAAAAATACATTATTAAAATTTATCCAAAATTATATAAATGTTTTGTACTTATTATCTCTTTTATAATTGACTCAGAATAACTCGGAGTTCTGCCAGTTGATCCTTCAGATCGAACTAAAAGTCCTGGTGTTTTTGTCTCCAGGTGCACATTAAAAGACCTCATTTATCATCTAGACTTTACATGGGTTCTACTGATTCTTTTAGTTCAGCATAGACACTTGAGTTCTTCATCACTGTAAAACTCTGTCTTATGATTTTCCTGAGAAGAGTGGGACTTTGAGTAAAGAACAATAACTGAGTATAAAAAATATAACTCTTCAGTATAAAGGATAATTTTGAGTATAGAAGACATAAACTCAGAGTATAAAGAAGCATAACTCTGAGTGACTCTGAGTATAATGCATAAATAACTTTATATACAAAGAATAAGTCTGGTATAAAAAGTATAACTCTTGAGTATGAGGATAACGAATAACTTTGAGTATAGAAGACAAAAACCCAGAGTATAAATAATCATAACTCTGAGTATAGAAGAGGGACTCTGAGTGCAATGCATGTAATAATAATAATAATGTCCTTTTCTGTAATCTGTGTATGTTTCCCATACACAGACGAAATTTGTCTCTGCAGTGAGCAGCCATAGAAAGCGCCCGGGGAGCTGGAGAATTAGGTGTGCACTCATAGACACCCCAAGGTGTGTAGTGGCCGGGGCGCGAACCCGCGTCCTTCGGGTCCCAAGTCAAAAGCCCTACCACTACACCATCTTGGCTCCAAAGTAGAGTATAATTTAGTACAGAAGAGAATAACTCTTGAGTAAAAGAAGAATAACTTTGAGTGTAGAAGAGCAATCTGAGTACAATGCATAACTGGGGGTAAAGAAAGTATAATAGTATATATAGTATTACACTTTTATTATTTCATTTTATGCTTATGTTCATTGGGTGTTTGGTGTTTCAGTGTTGGTGTAAATTTTCATACTTTTATACTATTATGAAAAACTCAGGACAGTGTTACACTTTTACTATTTTATGCTTATGTTTATTAAATGTTTTAGTGTTTAGAGTTTAGATGGTTACTGTTGCACCGAGGGACTGAAAGAAACGCAATTTCGGTACTGTGTATGTCCTGTACATATTGCAGTTCTGAAAATAAAGTTGAATAAAGTTGACTTTGACTTTGACTTTGACTATAACTCTTAGTTTAGAAGAGTTTAACACTGAGTATTAAAAAAAGTATAACTCAAGTATAAAGAAGAATTACTTTGAGTAAAGAAGACTATAAGTACAGTATAAAGAAGTATATATCTGAGTATAGAAGAGTAACTATGAGTATAGGGTAATGCATGGCTCGGAGTAAAGAAGAGTATGTCTCTGCTGCAGCTTCATAACAGCAGCAGAGATTATTAATTGTTTGACCTAACTAAGAACTGTTGATAATAATCAGAAAGTGTTTTAGAATCAACTCGAAGGTTTCTTTAATTAGTTTTCAAGGCAGTTTATGGTCTTGAGTCGACCTAGTTTTAGACCAGCTTTTACTTTCATCTGCCTCCAGATCTCTCAGGTCCTCTGGAAGAAGTCTTCTGGTTGGACCTAAAGTTGGAACTTAAACCCACGGTGAGGAGTCTCACCCGGGGACCAGTCCTTCAGAGGACCTGAGATCAGCTGAGAGCTGATCTTTTCAAGCTGTTCATTCTGGATTTTACTTCATTTATTTATTCACAAATGTTAACAAGTTTATAACTTAGTTTCACTGTACGCTTCTGGCTCTATATATAATTTATTTAATTGGTTTAACTACCTTTATACTCAGTTTTGAGAAATATTTTGAACTCATTTGCTTCATTTAATCTCTTTTGATTTTTTTATGGTATGGTCTTTATAGAGTTTTAGAATCAACAATGTGACAATTTGTACATATTATATTTTATTACTTGTTCTGGGGTTCCACAGAATTATGTTTCACACGTTACATTCATTGAATCCAGTCCTTTTCTAAACAATTGTGTTTGTTGCTCTGCTGGAAAACATTTTCTGTTGCACTAAAGGCTTTTTTTTTTTTTTTTAATGTCTGATTTGTTGAATAGAAATGTAGGCATTTTTTAATGGTTACATTGTTTGTCACCAAAATAAATCAATCAAATAAACTGTATCCTAAAAGGTTATGATCTATCAAGCAAAGCGTTACAGCTGCTCTTCTTTACTCAGATTAGGTTTAAAGTTAAGAAAAACAACATTCAATTTCAAATGCAGATATATAATTGTCCTTATTTTTTAATTTGTTTTGGTTATTTTATTATTATTATTATTATTTTAATTTATGTAAGGAGAAAACTGAACAGTTCAATTACACCTCTCGACTGTCCTGAAACTTTGGCCCCTGAAGGTCTGCTGACCCCCCACCCCACCCCCTGGTCACCTCCCTGCTGAAAAACATCCAGTAGACCCCGTCCATCACCTGAGACCTGATCCGGATCGATCCGCTGTGCGGCTGCAGACCAGATCCCTCCTCGATCTTTGTCCCGTCGAAGAAGCCGCAGCTGGAGAAGAAGCTCTTCAAGAAGAACGAGAAGAAAGGAAGAGAGGACGTACCGGCTCCGGTGGGCTGCAACCAGCCTGTCAGTAACGATGAGCCCCCTGTCCTGCTGAGGCGCCGCAGCTCTACCTCACACTCCGGATGAAGCGGAGCCGCACAATGAGTAGCTATAAAAAGGAGGAGGGGAGTGGGGCTGGGGGGCGCAAGCTGCGCGCGGCATCACGGAGCAGACCTGCTGAGAGAACCAGAGAAACCCGCTGTAGGCACGAGCTCAAGTACAGCACAGGTCAGAGGTCAGCTGAAGGGTCCAGTGCCTCCAACATCAGCTGGAGGACTCAGGCAACAGCCCACATGACCAGCTGCTAAAAGAGCTTTTACATTGTCCACACAGAGGGAAGCTTTTGTGAATAAATATTTTTTTAAATATTTATTTATTTATTTATGAATTTTTTAACCATTGTTTTAACCTGTGTCCACGTGGAAGCAATTAGTTTTCTTTTTAATGTGGGCTAGTGCCAATTCACAACGAATTTGTCTCAGGTCACTTTACAGAAACATTCACATAAAAGTCAATAGTAAATAGTAAATGGAGCTTATTATATAATGGAGCTTATGGAGCCGGTGAGGAGCCCCAAATCGCTTTACAATACCAACCATCCACCCATTCATACACGCATTCATATACCGGTAGCGGCAGACTGCCATGCAAGGCGCCTTTCCAGTCCTACCGGGAGCAACTCGGGGTTAAGTGTCTTGCCTAGGGACACGACGACACATGGTGTGGGGAACCGGGATTCGAACCTCCAACCTTCCGATCGGGGGACGACTGCCATTACCACTACGCCACGGCCATAGTAAAGTTCTCTATCTAAGGAAGCAGCAGAGAGTCTCTCATCCTGAGCAAGCACAATGGCAAGAGTGGAAAGTAAAAACTCCCTTTTAAAAAGAAGAAACCTCCAGCAGAACCAGGCTCAGGACAAGCGGCCATCTGCTTTGACCGGCTGGTTTGAGAGGACAGAAAGGAGAGACAAACAAACACAGAAAGATAGGTCCTGATATAGGTCCAGGTGTACCTGAAATACAAAAACACGTCAAGGATAGAAAAGACAATTACAAATACTGTATAAAACAGGTTGAGCAGAGTTATGCCTCATCCTCACCAAACGCATCAAAATGCTCCCAATGCTCTGTGTTTGCTGCTTGTCAACAGATGTCTGTCCCCACCAATCATGTCTGCAGACGCGCAGTGGGAGGAGCGTGTGGCTCCCTTCCCGGTCAGATCCGTGTTGTTTTTATGTACACTGGGCAGATAAAATCAGCTGTACGTGAGCCTCGTTAACACTTGAGTGGGTTTTCTACGAGCCGAACTGCAACTCCAAAAGTCTTTGTTGAGATTAAAACGTTTTTTTTATGTTTGGGGTGATGTACACTCGAGTGGACAGCAGCAACTTTAAAAATGCCAGGTTTTCCTACCGGATGCTGTTTTCGTCCACAGAAAGTCCCGTCGTCGTTGCGTCATCACATAGCAGAGTCTCTCCTGAGTGGTTGCTGCGACGCTACGAGCAGCAGAAGCAAGAATATTCTGGCTTCCTGCTGCTCGGCTGTTCGGCTGCTCGGCTGCGCGCGTGCGTGAAAAGGGACTGCCGGGTGCTGTTGCACTGCTTGAACTGCTGAAGACGCGCCGCGTCACGCCCCGCTTGCTCCAAGACGCGCGGCCACATAGACTTTCAATGTAAAGTGGCTGCTTCGGCTGCGCGAAATAGTCCATGGGCCAGACTGGAAGTCGGTACCACCGGAGGTGGCTAATGCCTTGTACCCACTGCACAACTCGAAACGCGCCTGCCGCCCCCTTTTGGCCGCTGGTCATGGTCCCACTGGCCACTGAAGACCGTCTGATGACGTACACTAGGGGGTAGCAGAGGGAGAGAGAAACGCAATTTCGGTCCTGTGTATGTCCTGTACAGTACATATTGCAGATCTGACAATAAAGTTGACTTTGACTTTGACTTTGACTTTGAGGGAGGGGTCTCTAGCTAGTTTTCCGGGTTCAGTTGTTGTGTTAACTGCACCTCCGACGGTCTTTGATGAGATAAAACGTTTTTTTTATGTTTGGGGTGATCTACACTGGAGAGTACAGCAGCCTGTCAGCAGCAACTGTAAAAATGCCACGTTTATTACCGGAGTTTGGTTCCAATTCATGGAGGCTCGATTTGGTGAGTTTAAAAAGTCCAAAAAAAGTCCCGTTGTGGTTGTGTAATCAGATAGCAGAGGCTCTCTCGACTGTTTGCTGGACGCGTCGAGCCACCAGAGATCGGATTTTCTGGCGTTTGCAGTTCGACGCCGACGCGCGCGTGCGTGTGCAGGCTGCCCCTGTGCCGCTTCGATCACTCGAATCGCGCCGCTTCCCTGTTTGCTGTGACTCCATGCGTCTCCTCATAGACTTTGAATGTAAACCGGCCGCTTCAGCCGCCCGAAACCGGGGGCAGTGGGTACCAGGCATCAGGCTGTCATACCATTTTTGAAAGCTTGAAATCTCACCTTTATGATAAGCTATGATAGCAATCACAGTTTTGTAGCTGTTACAAGTTATAGCGATTTTATGACAACAAAGTTGAGGATATTTAATGCCTATGTTGACTTTACTAAATCTTGTATATTTGACCAGAAATGTATATTTTCCAACAAAAAGTGTCTATAAATATGGCTATTAATATTGACAATGTAAATGTGAAAATCATTAGTTAAAACAAGTTCAAGGTCATTGTGAACGTTCAAGGTCAAGTAAAAAATAAGTGTTTTTTTAATTATTAAAATGGCTTTAAATGCACCAAATGTCTTTTTTCTAACTCAGAATATTCTCAGCTCTCAGAAAATATATAATATTCATATATGTGTACTGCAGCTATGATTCTATGTGTCTATCTCGTCATGTGGAGATAGCGAAAATGTTATTTTTCATAACATAGCATTATGTGCTATTTGTAAGCAAAAGGTGTTTTTATGATATGGCCAATTCCATTATGAAGAATTTTATAAAGTCTTCATAATGGAATTTGCCATATCATAAAATCACAGTGTCACTTGATAAAGGTCAAGGTCATAGTGTAAGGTCAATAAACAACAAATCTGTATTAATGGCAATTTTTTATTGCTTTCACCAGAATATCCTATGTAGTTCAAAAAATTAACATTTTTGTGATAGAGAACATTATATATTTTCAAAAATGTATAGAAGGAATGTTTTGAACAAAATTGTTAGTTTCATGTGCACAAAAAACAAATTTCACAAATCAGTGCCACTATGAGTGGGTAAGTGTCATTGATTGGTACAAGCTATTCGTCTTCATCGTCGTCATCAGAGTCAGACTGCTGTACTTCTGATTCTTCTTTGCTGGATTGGTTTTTGCAGTTCTGTAGCTTGCACATGTCTGTGCACTTCAAGCCATTGTTGAGACAGGTACACTCTGGTAGTTTGCATGAACGCACACATTTGCATGAGAGAAGCTGCAGCACGGCATCTGGGGCAGGTGAGCCACGCATCCACTGGATAGCCAACTTACCATCTTCGTCTGTTGTCCAACCACAGTCCTTTGGGCTTGGGACAAAGGGCTGGTTAACCAGACATCTCCTCCAAATGGCAGCTTGATAGTTTGCACGGAGAGAATGCATGAAGAGACAGTCTTCACAAGGAGGCAACTGACTTGACTCGACCTCTCCTCGATTTGCACAGAACAGCTGATATCGGAGCTTGTTTACTTCAGCAGTTTTAGTGGAAGCCATGTACATGTGACAAGTGATCTGTTGCAGCTTTTGAAACAGTTCTGCAGATAACTCCCAAGAACGTCCAAGTTCACTGAAGGCCACCTGTATGTCCTTGTCAGACTTCATCTGCTTAAAGGCCGTCATCTTTCCACGTCCAGCAAATGCACTGACTGTATCACAGCTTGTAAAGGCATGCATGCCAATCAAACCATCGCAGACACCATCTCCCAGTGCATGCCTGAGGCTGGTTACATCTATGAACCGTGTTTGGGTCTTTGTGCCACTCTTCAGGTAAATAGGACATGCGATACTCTCACTGACCCCCAGGCACAGAACCAAGACATCAGTATCCTCAGCAGTTATGACCACAGACTTGTAGCCAGATTGTGATGCATGAAGAGCATGGAGCAGGAGACGGGTGTCTGCTTCTTCCTGTGAGCACTTTAGCTCTGTGGACTCTTCCCATTTTTCATTGGTGATCTTGAAGCACAGTTGTTCACAGGTAACGTATAACACCTTGTCTTTCAGTTTTGCTCTGTGTTTTGGTTCCTTCCACTGCTCTACCAGGAACTTGATCAGACTTGCTTTGTTAGAAGGGCTGCAAAGTAGCTTCCTCCATTGTTTAATGTGGTGCCCTGGTGCAATGTTTTTGATTTGGATTCCTGAGTCTGCACCCCTGTTGACTCTTTCTGCATCTTTAATGGACGTCTCCTTGTAAACGTCAAACACGACATCGATGCGGCAGCTCTCTGTACCTTCATGGAGAACACTGGACAATGTCAGTTCTGCAAGCTGTGAGAAGGTTTTGTCATTTCCTTTCAGTTTCTGGACCAGACTTATCCCATCAATGACCGTTGCAGATGAACCTGGGATGACTTCTGTGACCCCAAAAATACACTGCACGCGGCTCCGCCCCGCTCCGGTCCGCAGGTCGCAGCTGAGCGAGTCCAATTTCCACTGCCTGCGCTCCGCTCAGGTCCGCCTGGATGCGCCGCTCCGAGACACGTGCGAGATCGCGCGATAAATCAAGTGATAAATAAGTAAGTCAGAACAAAACAATTCATTCGGTGGAAGATGGAGAACAACTGTAGAGAGACTGCTGCCTTGATCTTCTCTCGTAAATGAGCTACATGGTTTGAGCAACAGGAAGTGATGTTTACATTTCAGAATAAAATACTTTTTTATTTATTTATTTCTTGTATTGCGTTATTAGGCGTAGTCATAGTCATAAATATAATAGTTTAGTCATAGAATAGTCATAAATGATAGTTTGACAGCATTTTTGTACAAATAAATCCGTATAGAGCTAGGATTAGTCCGCCTGTGGTGATTTTATTTTGTAAATACGGAAGTTGTGCTCGTTCCTTTTCCTGTTGGTGCGACGTAATCTTCAAAAGTTGACTCCGGCACAGCTCCGTCATCCGGCAGAAATAGAAAAATTTCTAATTTTGACGGACTGCCGTCCGCTCTCCGCAGCTCGCCGCCGCCGTGTGGAGCCAGTGTAAATTCTGTCATTGATTATAATGGGTGCGTATTTGCTGCGGAGGTCGGACCGGAGCGGGGCGGAGCTGCAACGCGTGTAGTGTATTTTTGGCGTAAGAGTAACAATCTTCTCAAGCTCTCTGGCTAGGGTTGCTTTGTTAGTTTTACGTAAAGACCCATCTCCATTTGCAAGTGTCCATGGCAAAGGCCCAAGAGGATGAGCCAGTACTTCACTCATGTGTAGCTTTCTGCTTTCTGCAACAAGGATCATCTGGCCAAACAGCTTTCTGTCAGCTTTAAGGACTACTTCTCTGGATTGACTATGGCGAAGGGACTGCATTCTGATGTCTGAGAATGTTTTCAGTTTCTTCTTTGTCATTGTTTCATAGAACTTTGTGGATGGGGTATCTGCTTCCATGCGCTGTTGCTTGAAAGCTTGGTATGCCTTTTCCCCTATGTCATTGGCTTCAAGAAGGTCTTTGGCTACATTGTGCGGTGCAATAGTGGCAGTTGACAGGCTGACCAGCTCGCCTTGATCACAGTTGAAGGGATTCATCCAACTGACCTCCATCAGCTGAACAAGGGACTGGGTATCGGCCTCATCTCTTTGTATCCTAGGCAGCAGTAGGTCAGGATGTTTGAAGTCATGTTGGCCCACGTGTATCATGGTCCTCAATTGTCGCAGGTATCTGCTACGGTATTCAGCTGTGAGATAGTACTTGGCCACAGCTCCAGCTTTCAGGCTAAACCCCTTTGTTCCACCGGGCGTCTGGGTGTCTTTGTTGATATTTTCTTCAATTGTCTGATCTACAGGAATATGTCCAAATTGGGGCCCGTTCTGTACTGCAAAGCCACCTTTCATGAAGTAAGCATAAACATCTGGGTGTTCTATGGGAAGTTGTGACATTGTGGCATAGTAGTAGGTCAGGAAGCGTGCGTAGTTCACCTTGTCATGAGAAAAACACCATGGGATCATCTTTCGGATAGCTGCAAGGTGAAGCATCCAGTTTCCTTCTCTAGTAGCTCGAATGAGATCCAGTGTGATTCCTGCCATATCTAGGTAAGACATCCAAAATGCTGACAGGCTCTGTGCATTCCTGAGGGACTCCAGGTATATGTGAAAGAGCTTCAAGGTGCGTGTGCATGATTCATCCTCAATCAACAGTTTGATGGATTCTTGAGAGACACTGCTGTGGAAGTCTCCAATGTTCTTCAGGGTTTCTTCCAGGTGATGAACATCTTCTGTATGGTTGTCCTGGAGCCAAGGAATGAAACCTTTCCATGCAAGCCGCATCAGTGCCTCGTACACAAGCTTGTGGACTCTAACTGCTCTGTTGTACTTGCAGCCTTCCATCAGCCCAGCCACTGATCCTTGTGCAATGACCCCAGATTCCACACACAGGTCGCTGAGCCCTGCATCTTGGAACCTCTTACCCATGATGGAGAGGAGATTGCAGATTGTGTGGAAAACACCCATTCTGATGATGATATTCTTGAATTTGTCATGTTTCCACACTATCTCAGCAGCCTTAGCAAATAGTGCTTGGTCAAACACACACACTATTTCCTTCAGTTGTAAGGACTGCATGATACGAAGTGTTTGCTCCAGGCTCCAGCACTTCATTCACAGTGGACATCTGTGTTGCAGGGGCATTGATAGTAGGAAGATAGCCCACAGTATCCTGGGAAACAGTGATGTTGTTGCAAATCTGGATGTTGAAACCAGTCCAACTGCTGATGGTCTGGTTATCAGGGTCCGACATGCAAGTGAAGGGATTTCTCATTAGGTGTTCGAATGACCAGTCTCTCTTAGAAAAATGATGAAGATTTATTGACAGAAACACATGTTTACAGGTTAACAGAGTTACATCATGAATAAGCAATTCTTTGTGCACAGAGAATTG
Organism: Garcialebias charrua; assembly: GCA_038048925.1. Lineage (NCBI taxonomy): Eukaryota > Metazoa > Chordata > Actinopteri > Cyprinodontiformes > Rivulidae > Garcialebias > Garcialebias charrua. Next base: position 27,775 of record JBBPBX010012019.1, on the reverse strand, counting down.
TGAGCATTTTGACAGACCTTTCTTCGGCGAGGTTCTTCAAAAAGTGCTGCTGATATCTTAGATGTTTGGATCTCTTCAAGATGCCGTTTGAGCTTCTCTGGTCTCTGATTGGCTCAGAGCACTGATAAGGAGTCCTGGAGCCTCTCTGCTTGTCAGTTCTATGACCTTGTAGATTTATAGCTGTGGTGAGGAGTCTCTTGAAACTGTGTTCTTTGTTCTGCTTATTTGCTCAGTACGAGAGTTTTAGAAATGTACTATTAGATGTATCCTGAGTGCGATATTAATGTAAATTAATGTCCAGATCCTAGTATGTGTGTGTGGTTTATAAGTGCTACTTATTTAGTCATGTGTTTGTGTGTCTGTGTGCTCTGATCTCCTCAGAAGCCAATAGAAGCACAAAGGGCATCTGCCCGCTTAGCATGTTATCCGCCTCTGAACATCCTGTTTGTTAGATCTAAAAGTATGTCTTATAATGTTGTCTAATTGCATCAACATATGTAAACAGTTGTGAATCCCTTGATTATAAAGCACTTGTGTATTAATCATATACAGTAGTGTATTCGATTCAAATGAGATTAACATATAGAACTTCTAAACGTGTGTATTTTCCTTCACTCCCTCTCATGACCTATTTTAATAGGTCACAACAACCTGCACGCCACCAGCCGGATCCCCCGAAGAGGACCCCCACCTCAACACCACAAGAAAAATACATCACACCAAATAAAATCACCCAAAAACAAAAAATCAATCAAATCTAATGCAACCTCCATCTGACTCCAAAGTTAATCAATAACCCCAACACCAAAACAACAATCACAATCCACAAACCACTCCATCAAGACATAAGAGGGTAAATGTAATCAGCCCTTTAACCCCATCCTTGGAGTGCTCTGCCTGACCCCTCATCAACGACACAGGTATCTGGACTCGGCCAAATACCTGTGAACCCTCTCATCCGGCAGAGAACTGCGTCTGTGACTCCAAAATCAACCCTCTAGATCAACATCCAAACACACCATCCACATCCCAAACTGACCCCATTATTAATCAACAAAGCTAACTAAGAATAAAACCCACGCTAGTATCTATACCAGCCTAATCTACGAAATCATAAAAGGATAAATGTAATCATCACTTCAACGCCATCATCCCACCTGGAGTCCTCCGCCTAACTTCGCATCCCCTCTACAGGTGTCCGGACTCAGCCAAATACCTGAGAGCTCCTCCAGCCGGCAGCGAACTGCGTCTGGTCCCTATCCGACCCCACAATCAACCAACCCGAACAACCTCGAACTGACTCCATCATCGCTCCTCACAACAAAAATAAAACATGAAACACACCGGAAAACAACAGGACATCATAGAATTAATGTGATTAGGCCAAAAGCAACACCTCTCCATTCCATCACCAAACATCCCCCGCCACTACAGGTATCTGTTCTCTGCCAAATACAGGTGAGTTTGTGCGGCAGGCGATGGCCTGCACCCCGCCTGCACCAGGGGAAACGCCGTCCCATAATCCTCCACCTCCTTGGAAGCAATCATCTTCGAGATCTTTGCCCGTGCACAAGGTGTCACACACCCCATAAATAGGCAGAACAGAACCAGAATCGCTAGTGGCAAGGCCAAGAGCTTGACCAACACCTGAGGCCATGACCCTCTCGTGAACCAAGACAGTGCATGCCACAGCCCTGTATGCGCCTCCTCCGTCTGATGCTTCTGAAGCTCCCTCAGATGGCGCAGGGCCACTGTCACCCTGACCTGTGGATCCGAAGCAGACTCATCAGGTATAAAGGTACAGCAGGTGTTATTATCAATCATCTCACACACTCCATTAATAGATGCCTTAAACAAATCCAGCAGCAATCTATGATGTAAAGACACAACATACATGGCCCACCGCTCTGCAGAGGTGGTCCCTAACGCCTGCACCGACTCATAAATGAACATCCCAAATTGGTAATCTAAAGCTTCCATGTGCAACAGGTGGTCCCCGACCTTCGATCCCGGGAAGAAGCTACGCCTCCATTCCACTGGGACCTCTGAACCCCAAGAAGACTCTAGCTGACTGACGTCAGAAGTCTTTGACCGTCCCACATAGTGAGAACCTTTACTCAAAGACACCAGGTACGACCCCTCTGTCAATCAATCAATCAATCAATCACCTTTATTTAACCAGGTAGAGCCCATTGAGATCGAGATCTCTTTTACAAGGGTGACCTGGTCAAGTGGTCAGCAGCACACGTCACATTGGCAATAGGCATTTGCACTTATCAAAAAGAAAATAAAGAAAACTACAATCACAGTAAACAGATGTTGACAGTTCAAAACCAACAGGATATGACAGATTTCTATATACATTATATACAAAACAAGCAGACAAAAAAAACAACAATGACATGTATATTGGATAAGTAGTGGTTAGAAACATCTGCAATGGTCAAGTTTCTTGATGACATTTTCTACTACGGTTGACATAAAGGATCCAGGAGAGATGAATGTTGATAGTTTCAGATCTTTCTGTAAGTTGTTCCAGGCTGAGGGGACGGCGAAGCTGAATGCTCTTTTTCCTAGTTCAGTTCTGACAGGAGGAACTGACAGGAGGACTAAATCGTTAGAGCGCAGGGAGTAATGACTGTGTGATGTTTGTATTAAGGAGGTGAGGTATGACGGGACCAGGTTTAGGAGGGTCTTGTAGATGAAGGATATCCAGTGAGTGTATCTGCGAGTGCTGAGAGATGACCAGCCAGATTTTACGTAAAGCTCACAGTGATGAGTGCGATAACTGGAGTCAGTAATGAACCGAAGGGCACCGTGGTAAATGGAGTCTAAGGACTGTAGGTATTTTGATGCAGCACTCATGTACAGCACGTCACCATAATCTAGTATTGGCATGAATGTTGCAGCTACTAATGTTCTCCTGGCTTTGCATGAGAAGCAGGATTTGTTTCTGAAGAAGAAACCTAGCTTCAGTTTGAGTTTAGTGGCCATTTTGGAGATGTGGGTTTTAAAAGACAGTTCAGTGTCAATGTTGAAACCTAGATATTTGTAGGTGGAGACCATTTCTATTTGTTTTCCCTCTTGGGTTCCAATTTGAGGTGGGTTCTCTGGTTGCAGCTTTCTGTTGGCAAGAACCATGAACTTGCTTTTGTCGGCATTTAGGACCAGTCTAAGTTTTTGCAGCCGTGACTGAATAATATTAAAAGCATCCTGAAGAGAGGTGAAAGCTTGGCTGAGGGAGGAAGAACAGCAATAGATGATGGTGTCATCTGCGTAATAATGGTGGGAAGCATTTGACAGATCACTGCAAAGATCGTTGATGTATAGAGAGAAAAGAATGGGACCCAAGACAGAACCCTGTGGCACCCCTTTCACAACATCTAAGAATGTAGAGGAGGATCCGGCTACGTGAACAGACTGCGTTCTGTCAGTTAGGTAGTTGGTGAACCAGGAGACTGCAAGTTTTGATAGACCAGAGTGTTCCAGGATGTTTGTCAATAGTCTGTGATCAACTGTATCAAATGCCTTGGACAGGTCTATAAATAGGGCAACACAGAATTGTTTGCAGTCCAGGGCATGTATGATGTCATTTAATACTTTGAGAACTGTAGTGACGGTGCTGTGTTGTTTTCTGAATCCTGACTGGAATTGTGATAGAATATGGTTTGATTGTAGGAAATCAGTTAACCGCAACCGGTGCACAGCACCCAGTCCAGTTCGCTGGCAAGGTCAGGAATACCTGATGTCCGCACAGCCAGGCCAAGTCCTCAACCGGATACGTTCCATTGCTGCTAGGCACACTCCTGAACTCCCTGCCCGGATGGTACACCGCTCGGCACCTCTCCTCAGGGAGTGACCCCACTACCACCTGATGTGAGTCCTGATGATGGACGCGGTGCACACAGACAGGAAACTGTCCACTGGATGGCCATTCTACAAATTGAGCTAACACCATCGGGTGTGATAATGTACTCAATTTGCACCACTTAGGCTGACATTGCAGGTGCTCCATGTAAAATCCTCTGGAGCTCATCTGCAGAACACAAAATGACAACATCCGGTCAAGAGGTTTAATCGTCAATGGCAGCTGTGATTCCTCAACAGGAAGTGGGGTACAGATGTAAGACTCAGACCTGTGGCGGCTTCTGGCCAAGAACTGCGCATACCTGTACCAAGAGTTCCTCTGAAAGACTTCAGAAAAATTCATCGATAGATGACCCTCATCCTGTACCTGCGTCCATGCCCCCTGCATGAGGACATCTCTCTTGCCCCTCTGATGAGGTACGGGATGACAGCTCGGATGACCTGGTATCACACAGAAATACTCCAACAACAGAATGATGGAAACGATAATCAATGACCCCACACCTGCAGCCACCATTAGCCTCTTCTGCCCCTCAGCCATGCTTGATCTAGTTCGAAATCCTCTACAGTGTCAAACTTTGAACCCTGAAATGTGATGAAACACAACAGAAACACAAATTACCCCCTTCTCAGTTAAATCTGCAGAACCTGAAAAGGTAAATACACATGAAAAGCAGTATTGAAACCCAACCACCAAACGCATGCACAGTTTACAAAATCTTCTTTTTTCCGCTTTCTTTTTTTTTTTACATAGGAAATCACTGGAACCGCACCTGTAAAAAATACATCCTCAAAATGAATAAATCACTCTCCCATTGAATTTCGAACCAGAAATAAGAAAGTGGTCAAAAACCTCTAATATTTTATGGTTTAAACGCTGAAATTGAAAAATTGAACTCCAAACCCTCGAAAGTTAGACCTGGTAATGAATTGAAATATGTGTTGTCTTGTTGATTTCTAAATCTAGATATAAGTAAGTCTAATTGATAAAAGTTAAAAGTTAGAGTGTAGTAGCAAATTGTTGACAACTTAAACCAACTCTAAGATAAGAAATAGTCACTACTTTAATATTAAAGGTGAAATCTAGGTGTGCAGTGGAGAGCGTCCTGTGCTCCAGCATCAACGTGTGGCATGGAGGCTGCACAGTTGCAGAGAGGAAAGCTCTACAAAGAGTGGTGAAGGCTGCACAGAAGTCTGTGGGAGTCAGTCTCCCCACCATCACAGACATTTACACCTCCAGATGCAGAAAAAGAGCCACCTGCATCATGAAAGACCTCACTCACCCAGCACACTCACTCTTTGCACCACTCCCCTCGGGACGGAGGTTGAGGAGCATCAAATGTAGAACCACTAGACTGAGGAACAGCTTCTACCCTGAGGCTGTCAGACTCATGAATAAATAAATAATAAGAATAAACACTGCAAAATGTCACATCATGTTGATACTGATCTGTTTCTTGTTGCTGCGTTCATCTGTGACCATCTGCTCATGTTCGTGCTGCTGTTTATAATGATGTTTTTCTACTACATTAGGGCTTAGTGTATTACTAGCTGATGTCTCTCTTAGTTAATCCTAGATGTTATTATTGTTTTTCTCTTGCATTTGTTGTTGGATGTAACTGGGACCCTGTGTACATAATCTCGTTTTCAACACATGTACTACATGCGGTGCAAATGACAATAAATTCTCTCTGACTCTGACTCTGACTAAACCTAAGTGTGTGATCTTTAAAATATGATTTAAGATACAAAATATGAAATACTGCTGATTTAACCCTGCAAAATGGAAACACCTGTAAAGTTTAAAACACTGTGTCAGTCTGTCTGAATCGATTTAACCCTCTGCTCTCTGTTCTGTCTAGACTTTCGTGGAAAGCTGTTTTTCTTCAGAGGTCACCACCCTTTCCTTGGGCTGCAGATCGCTCTAGGGATAACCCAGTTGGTACTTCGTTCAAATTTCCCCGTTCCACTGGTCAAGCAACCCTGCTCCGACCCAAAGAGAATGGTTGACCTCCTCTTTAATGCTCCACTTGGTGCAGCCTGCCTTGTTAAGCTGCAATCATGCAACAGGCGCTCTTCTCTCAAGGCAACAAGGCAGACGGGCCTGGGGAACTGTTTCCCTATCGTTCTGGCCTGTTCTCAAAAGCAAGCACAAAGATGCACCTCAAGAAGACAGGTGTTTTCAGGAAGCTCCACCACTCGAACCAGAACACCTCACGAACAGATGACTTCCACGGCAGAGGAAGTGAAACGATGCAAAGATGAGACCCACACCTTCCTCGAACCCGATCTTAAGGATGAAGATGCCGGACAGCCCACCGCTCGTGTAGACCACCTCCTCCAGGTGCAAAGCCAACTCTCTCAGCTGTGCAACCCCGACGGAGCTGCCTCACTCGATGTGATGACCTTTGAGACCCCTTTTCCGGACCCCTCTCTGGCTGTGGCTCTCCCTCTCTGGCGAGGAGCTAGTGATGTGCGCCTCGACAGCTCAGCTGTGCGCACCCCCCTTTGGCTCAGGCCACTCTCTTCTAGAGGCCCTGAGAAGCACCCCAGGTGTCAGTGGACTCTCCGGCCTCGTTCAGGCTTAGCACTCTCAGGTGTAACGGATTCAAAGATCTGTAGATGGAAGCTGGACAAACAACTATTAGTCTCTCAAAATACATTATATGCGACATTACAACAACCCTTATCCCTGTTCTACAGATGACCTCAGCCCTAACGGCCATTTTGTAAAGCCCCAAATCAATTAATTTTAGTCTGTGCGCAGATTACAGCCAATTTTTCAAAAGTATACTAACATGTTGAGGCCTAAAGTATTTCTAACAGTCCCTAGATTTGCATTGCTAAAATGTGTACCATTATCTGATCTAATTTCTACAGGAAACCCATGACCTGGAATGTAATAATTTATTAAAAATTTTTTAGGACCGGTTTGTTGTCTTCTCTTTTAATTTTTTTATTTTTATTTTATGCCCCTAGTCAGCCGGTGAGCGCGGCATACCAACTAGGGGTTGAACGAGTACATAATTTTTAACCTCGACATTAACATAAAAAAACTCGAACGACGCTCGAGTAGCCGATGACGTCACAGTGTCTTACGATGCAAAATAAATAAATAAATATAAATGCCTAAAAACGTCTTTACAAAAAGAAAAAAAAGACCAACAAAGCATTGGGAGCATTTATTATGCTCCTATCATTTATCATACTGCACATAAGTCACAGGAAAAACAAAACTATTAGTTATATTAATAATATTAAAAGTGAAAGTATAGGCGATGAAAACCGAAACTTAAAAAACAAATGGGGCCACAGCCACACCGTACCACCGCCTGCAGCTGTGCAATTTAGGTTTACTTTTAGAGATTGTGTTTATAGATTTTTGGTAGCTCTAGAGAGATGAATATTTGTTTTTTTTTGTTTGTGAAACGAGAGACAGGAAGCCGTTTCGGCCGTGTTATAATATGGGACCTGCATTGCAACACTGCCCTCTGCTGTCACAACAATCTACTACGGTGTTCATAGAAAAAGAACGTCAGGATGTTTCAATGAGTGGCGCAATTTATACAATTATAAACTGTTTTACCTTTTTGACAAGACGGCCTGCTCCATTAACATCCGTGCGCACACAGGAATCCATTTTGTAGCGTCTACTAAAAGCTAAAAGCTGCCCCGCGCGCTGTGAAATGTGAAATGTGACGTCACTACGGGTAGCCGAGTTGGACAAAAAAGCCTCGATAGAAGTCAAAGCACTCGAGTTGTCGAAAACTCGGGTACTCTGTTAATGCACTAATACCAACCATAAATTTCTGAACCCTTTCACCGGTTCGAGCATGTCTGTACAACCAATTATTATCTCATGACCCGATGTCATCACGGTCGAAAATTCCTAGTTTGCGCGACCTCCTCGTCTGTTGAGCCTCACGCAATGAACGCATGGCACAATGTTCTGATCAGAGAATTTAAATGTGTGTGTCACCAGCTGAAATCTCCTTCAGCTGGTGTGCTCCACACGCGCGAGTTGCTGCTCCTCAAAATCTTCTTCTCTTCCATCTTCTGGATGGTCCAGCCACACTGTTTTCTCTTCACTGAGGAGCCGCCCCTGTTGACAGCAAGCCACAGAGGCCTCATCCCATCTCATGGCCCTCTCTTCTTCTGGAGTGACCATCACCATCTGACTCCAATTGATGTATCCCGATGCTCCTTTTGCTTCCAAATCAGCTTGACAGTTACATTCTTGATGTTTATTTATGGTCTGTGTGTTGGTTTTGTCAAAGCTGTGAAACCATATCGCACGTCTGCTTCCTTTGTCTCCCTTTGCTGTCCAAAAACCCTCTCTTGTCCACTGAATGAGCTTAGTCAGTGCTGCACCCAAAGTTCACTAAGAGCCCTGCCTACGCCCTCTGCGCTGACTGTGTTCCTCTTGCCGCTTCAAACCTACCATCGCGTCCAAACACTTATCTGTCTGAAGCCCCTTACCAAACCAGCACTATCACTGCTCCGCTTTGTTGTCCACAGAAACCACTTTCCTCACTGACCACCACGTGCTCCTTCTGTGTTTTTCATAATTTTCTTTTATTTTATCCTGCAAATTTGTTCTCTCCCTGTCATCAACTTGTGCTCTCCTCATCTCTGAAAGCTTGTTCTTACTTAATTGATCTTATCCACACTGATTAACGATCCAATTTCTGCGGCTTAGCTATAATCCTGAATTTCAATGCATCTGTTGTGCCCACCAGACTCCCAGAAACGTGTTCCCTCAAGGAGAACTGCCGTTATTTATCTAACATTTAACACCCAATCTGAATAATTGTGGAGACACCAATTTTACCTGTGAAAATATTCACAAACTCATTTTGTTGTGGCCCTCGGGATGAGAGCCTTGTTATTTTGTTTAAGAGCCCTCTGGAACCGGGAGGAGCAGACTAACAGAACTCACAGTTCAGTATTAATCTATTAATCATGTGACCTGCGGTGGCCTGTTCTATGTGTCATCATTAAATAATGCACTTTACGTTTGGACCCTGAGACTGAGGCCCCAGTGTGACCCCACCGATTCAAATGGGAGGCCGACGCCTTCACGGGTTGCTGGAATGAGTGACTCCTGACAGCTGTTTCACATGCTCATGCTCTGGTCGTGTGAGTTTGTCCATTGTCCAGCTTAGGTCAGCTTCAGTGACCCGCCACTTATTTCTGGTGGCTTTCTCTGCAGGATGCCCCAAGTCCTGACTTCACTTGATTTCACGTTGTGTTTGCTGACTTTGACATCTGTTTGTGTCCTGGACTGTTCTTTTGTTCAGGTCGTTGCCTTGAACTATGGCTGAGGAAGTTCATGGACATTCTGGTGTTTGAATGACAGTTCTTTGGTTTTTCTCCCTTTAACTGTCCTTGTCTTGTGTCCATTCATGAGTGAGAGGTCTTGCTCTCGCTTTCTGGCAGCTGTCGCTCTCAGAGTCAAAATGAACCATGTAGACGTCAGCTTTATGCATTCAAATCCAATCGAGCCACCACTGTTACCCCAATCCCCTGACAAACGAAAAAGTATCATGTATTTTGGTTGAATCCTAACTCATGGTAAATTGTAATTAGGGATGTCCCGATCCGATCACGTGATCGAAAACCGGGTCCCGATCACGTGACTTCAGACTCGACTCGGGCGTTACACACCGATCAGGGATCGGATATATATGTGTATATTTATTCTAAACACAAACGGGAATATTATATTAACTGTATGTTGAGTTACAGAGTCAAATTGTCTCGGAACAAAACATGCACAATAGTTTTGCAGCAGTGCCTACCGTAAAGCAGTGCCCGCTGTAAAGCGGTGACTGTCGTAAAAAAGAAGCGGAACGCGGCATTAACTTGAAGTGGAGGCAGCGATGTCTGTTGTGTGGAGATATTTTAAAGTGGATGACAAATGGAAAGTTCGTATTTCAAGAGAAGGTAAGGAAAAGGCTGCATTTAAACCTGATTAGGCACATCAGAAACAAACACCCGACACAATACACAGAGTTTAACCAGACGACGCAGCCGAAGACGAGCCAGCTCACGCTGCAAGAGACTTTATATTTATATTTAAAAACATACACTTCCTTCTGTGAAGCCACAGGAGGAGAGTTAAGGAGTGCTGTTCAGAAAAGCATGTTACTAGCCTTATTTTATAAAACGGACACTTTAAGTTTCTTATTTGTTTACATGCCTGCTCAGGTTCTGGTTCTGCTCAGGTTCTGGTTCTGCACAGGTTCTGGTTCTGCACAGGTTCTGGTTCTGCTCAGGTTCTGGTTCTGCACAGGTTCTGGTTCTGCTCAGGTTCTGGTTCTGCTCAGGTTCTGGTTCTGCTCAGGTTCTGGTTCTGCTCAGGTTCTGGTTCTGCTCAGGTTCTGGTTCTGCTCAGGTTCTGGTTCTGCTCAGGTTCTGGCCAGGTTCTGGTCAGGTTGTGGTCATGTTCTGGTATTTTAAGTTGAGCTGCTTATTTTAAATTAGACATTTATACTGTTGCACTAAACTTCAATGTGAAGAATTTTATTTTAAATCTTATTACTTGATTGTTCAATCTACCTCACAGAAGTACTCTGTTAAATGTTAAGGTAAATAAAATAAAAATTAAGGGACATCTGGATCTGTTTCTTTTTTTCCCCTTCATTTTAAAAATGTATTTTAGAAGTATCGGATCGGGACTCGGTATCGGCCAATTCCTAAAATTAAAGGACTCGGACTCGGACTCGGGGCCAGAAAAACCTGATCGGGACATCCCTAATTGTAATTATGCGTTCTGTAAGAAAATAGGTCTGTCTGTCTGACGCTCCCCCTCCACGCACTGTGTGCTGTCAGGCTGTAGGCTAAAAAAGAAATACGCGTAATTGTCTAATAATAACGCCAATAATATTACTATATGAAAACTCAAAAGTGAAATCTTCTCGGCATTTGTCTCCCAGAGCACATCTCTTTGGATCTGGTCGGCACAATGTTTTTCCTTTCCCTAATCTAAAGTCAAAAGCAAAAAAAAATAAAAAATTACAAAAAGTTCTTACAACAAATTGAGAATGAATTTAACCTCGACCCAAAACTGTCTCACATCTACCTAGAACTCTCGTGTTCGTCTAATTGATGCTCTTAAACTTCTCAAAGTAAGCTTTTTGCTCTGTGGCTGATTTCTAGATAATGTTTTCACCTCACCTGCCTGATCGTCTCTCTGGTACTTCCACAACCTCTGAGTGGCCTCCCCTCTCTTGGGCCCGATCCTACCTCCTCCATGTGCACCTTTCTGTCTCAACTTCCTGTTTGCTATCTCTCTCCTGTATCAACTTTCTCTTCACTTTGTTGATCACCTCATCTCACTCAGTCTTCGCCTTCCTACACCTCTCTTCCAATATGAATCTTTTCATATCATTCCAGATTTTTCTGGCTGCTCCTCTGTCAGCTCCAAGTCATCTCTGACAACTTACTGTTTCCTTTCTCTGTTTCTCACTTTCTTTTACTGTCTTCTGACACAGCATCACCTCACCCTCTCTTCTCACTTTGTCACTCCTTCAGTTTCTGCAGCTTGCTTCAACCTCCTGTAGGTGGCGCTGTTTGACTGCTCTTCTTCCTGCCACCTGCTGCTCTGAATTTTCTTTAAATTGAACAGTTCTCTGTGTGCCCTAATTTATGTCCAGTGTCCGCAATTAAGAACAATTCTTCTAGAAGGTCAATCTGTTTTAGCTGTTCATCATAATTATTAATTAACTGTTGATAGTCTGCGACCGTTTTACAATGTGCTATCTCCGTTCCAATTTCATCAAGCTTTTTGTTTCTTGTTTAAATCTGGTTAGGACTAAATTAGCTAAAATTCCTGTTGATCCGTCTGCTTTCTCATCAATTTTTGATGCAAGTTCGCTCAACTTGTTACCTCTCTCTGTTTTTATCGTTGGTAAAAGTCTGATATTTGCTCGGACCCTAAGCAATAGTTCACAAATGTTTCCTTGTTCCTGCATTTTTTTTATTCTTATTTTCTATTTTCCATGTGTGCCATAAATTGCCTCTCAAAACATTCACCCAAAATTTTTATTCCACAAGCATCCACAGATGCGCTGTGCATGAGAAACACTGGGCCCAGCTTGTGGAAAATCAGACTTGCCCTACTGTTATACAACAGTGCCACCTGCCATTCATGCAAAATATAGCAGCACCATTCACCACTGGAAAAAGAAAAAGAAAACTTCACTTCACACTCACTTCACTCTCTCTGAGTCGACACAAACAATTAATGACAATCAAAAACACCGAAAATGGATATATATATACAAAGACACCCCCTTTTGACATTAATTGACACAAATAGACAAAAGAAACGAGAAAAAGGCATGCAAAACGGCCGAAACACAAAATCCAATCAGCACCGCCCCAATCAATGGACAAGCGGGCCCCACCCAGTCTCCAGTGCGATTCCACCACGGCGAGTAGCAAGGTCGCCGCAGGGCACAGCTGGCAGACGGTCCTAACACGTGACCGCGATGTATTCCCGCGATACACCGCCGCACGGAGGTCCACTTCCCTCAGTGGCTTCCGGTCTGACCCGCGACAGACCAGGCAACGGGTCGCTCGGCAACCAAAAACAGGCGGCACGGGGTGATCACGCACGCAGTGACGTCCCAGGAAGTCGGGAGCTCCCCTAACGTGGTACGTGGCAGCAGAACATCCCCGCGAGTCCAGCCACTCTGATTGAAACGAGCGCACCCGGAAACGTCCGATGAACACGTAGCGACGCGCGCACGCCTCCCCCCTCTGGCCTCGGGCGGACGGCGACCCCCCCGCCCGTGACCAGCGGCAGCGAAACACATGACACAGATGACGTTCGACGTTTGATCCCCCAAAAAACAAGTACACAGAACACTTTCAACACACATCTGAGTCCACACAAACATTTATCAGACAATTAAAATACCTAATTTGAAACTAAATGAGATCTCTTCCCCCTAAAATAATGATTCCCATTAAAAAATTTAAAGAAATGCTACGCAAAGCATTTCAAAACAAATTAAACACAGGCCCAAGTGGCAGCTATAAGCTTCCGTATGCAACCCTCTGCGGCTGCTTTTCTCTTTTTTTTTCACTACAGACCTCTTTCGGTCACCGCCCCCAGTGCGATTCCACTGCACTTATCTGCAAGTTTAGCGCAAGGCACTCTGGGAGCTGTAGTTTTCACCTCAGCGTGAACTCCCGGCGACCCCCCCACGACGCCAGGCATCGGCCACGTCCGATTTTCGAAACAAGCGGCAGTAGCTCAACTCCTCACGAGCGGACGCGAATCAAGTTGAACGACCTCTTCCAGCTACTCAAAGGATCGAACGCTCCGGAAACGCTTTCCTAAACAAGACAGTGAAACAAGTCTCCGTGACTCCCACCAGTCACGCGGACGAACGGATCCGTCCCACGTGAAAGAAGCGGCCACAACCTGCTCCTCACGGCTTGAACAGAAAATGTTTATTCCCCAAAAGTAATTAATTAAAGCCTCAATGTTCGAGCACCTCGTGATTAAATGAAACCCGAACCACACACACACAACGACACACACGAAGGAAAAACTACGAGCACGCGCCCCCCCTCTCACGAGCACGCGCCTCGGCCCGAAACCGAGCTGCCGGGCCCGTCCCGCACACACACACACAAGCGTCTGTTCAAACTGAAACCTGTGTCGTCAGAACAAGCCAAATACGTATATTTAACTTTAACTCTAAGAACCATAATACATCACGAGACTGAACTTCTTTTGTTTGCAGTTGAATTTGGGACTGTGGCCAAATAGTCGTTTCTGTTTAATACACGGTCGACTCACCTTATGTAGTCATGTCACAGAGCTCCACTGCAATACATCTGAAGAGAGTCATCGTCGCACCCTCCAAATCAGAGAAAGAGACAAGGCCAGACGTTCGGGGTCACCATGTTGAAGGGATTTCTCATTAGGTGTTCGAATGACCAGTCTCTCTTAGAAAAATGATGAAGATTTATTGACAGAAACACAGGTTTACAGGTTAACAGAGTTACATCATGAATAAGCAATTCTTTGTGCACAGAGAATTGTGAGCATTTTGACAGACCTTTCTTCGGCGAGGTTCTTCAAAAAGTGCTGCTGATATCTTAGATGTTTGGATCTCTTCAAGATGCCGTTTGAGCTTCTCTGGTCTCTGATTGGCTCAGAGCACTGATAAGGAGTCCTGGAGCCTCTCTGCTTGTCAGTTCTATGACCTTGTAGATTTATAGCTGTGGTGAGGAGTCTCTTGAAACTGTGTTCTTTGTTCTGCTTATTTGCTCAGTACGAGAGTTTTAGAAATGTACTATTAGATGTATCCTGAGTGCGATATTAATGTAAATTAATGTCCAGATCCTAGTATGTGTGTGTGGTTTATAAGTGCTACTTATTTAGTCATGTGTTTGTGTGTCTGTGTGCTCTGATCTCCTCAGAAGCCAATAGAAGCACAAAGGGCATCTGCCCGCTTAGCATGTTATCCGCCTCTGAACATCCTGTTTGTTAGATCTAAAAGTATGTCTTATAATGTTGTCTAATTGCATCAACATATGTAAACAGTTGTGAATCCCTTGATTATAAAGCACTTGTGTATTAATCATATACAGTAGTGTATTCGATTCAAATGAGATTAACATATAGAACTTCTAAACGTGTGTATTTTCCTTCACAAGTCAGGAGCCAGATATGGTTCTTGAACTTTGTATCTTGAACTTCTCTTGTATTATCGGCATCTATACTCTTAATCCTTGGGGGACCAGCTCGATTCCCAACATTGTAGGTTGGTAGCATTACTGGGGCAGGACTGATGCTCCTCTTTTTGGATTTGGTGAGGGTAGGTAGAACACGCTCTGTTAAGGGTCCTGCTATTTTGCGCTGGACAGCAATGCCATTCACTCTGTGGGATGTGCCTTCCCCACAGAGTGTCTCCTCAAGTCGGTCAATGTTGTCCCAGGCCAGGGTTGTGAATACCCCAGGGTAGATGTTTTCTGGCAGTGGGATATCATCCTTTGAAAATTCTAGCTTCTGAACACAGAGTGATCTATCTCCTTTATTTGGGAGTAGGAAACACCATGACCAAGACGATTCAGAGTGTGTATCAGCTCTGTGTTTCCTGTTAAAGACTTCACAGCAAATGGGAGAAGTATGTGCTTGGGTGGCTTTGTCTTTCCATGGGTGACAGCAAAAACAAGATCACTGCCAAAGGAAACAGCCAGGCGCTGTATTAAACCGTCAAATAAATAAAATCAAATAAACATACATTTCCTTCTATTATATGTATACATAATTATATAATTATATGTATACAGATGTTAAGAATCAGATATTTAGAACTTATATTAGATTTTACTATATTCTTTGTATTTGACCTTGACTTTCACAATGACCTTGTCCTTATTTTACAAAAAGGTCATCAGAAATGGATTGCCCAGCCCAGAAAACATAAATGTGTACTTTTTTGTACATGCAAATATGCTTTTTTAAACAAAATAAATAATAAACATTAAATTAATAGTAGTGGCCAAAAATTGTTAATTTTGTTTCCTTAAACATGCTGTAACATCTAACAGCTATGAAACTGCGATTGCTATCATAGCTTATTGTAAAGCTGAGATTTCAAGCTTTCAAAAAAGGTATTGCAACCTTAGCCACCTTGAGTGGTACCCGTGTCCAAAAAATTGGGGTCTGGCCCATGGACTAAAAAGCGTTTGGTGAGGATTCAGCATAAAGACAGTAGCAGAGTAAAGAAATGTGGCCAGTTTCCTCCAATCTAAAGCC
>JBBPBX010012018.1:11590-54817 GCA_038048925.1 Garcialebias charrua | reverse complement strand
TGTTAGAATTATTACCAGAAAGAATTCCCATCATCCTTCAAGCATTTTGTTTTATCAAATGAAACTGTTGAAATTTTATGATTTAGTTGATTATAATATTTAGTTAGTTTTGTATAAAGCTCAAACTAATGCACTTCCTTCTAATATTCAGAAATATTTTGTCAGAAGAACGAGTAATTATAATCTTAAGGGGACAAATGTATTTGTGAAGCCACCTTTTAGGACTAGTTTGAGGGGAAGATCTACCATAGTTCAAGGAATAGGGTTATGGAATAAATTGGAGTCTGATATTAAAGGTGCTAAGTGTAACTTTCTGTAGAGTGCAGAACTTAGAAAAATTTTCAACAGGCAAAGCACTCTGATCCCTCCCCCTCAGAGCCATATATGGCTCTGCTCCCCCTGGCCCTGCTGAAATTCAAATTCAAGCTCTGTTTTTATTGGCTGGTTACAAACTCTGTTTTTATTGGCTGGTTAAGGACGGGTCACTCTGTGTTTTTAGTGTTTTTATAAATGCTGATAGAGAAGCAAGGGGACTATAGTTTTTTTCAGAGATTACTTTGTCTAACATCAGTCTGTCAGTAGATAGTGACAGAGTGAAGAAATATGTTAAAAATATATTGTTAGAAAAGTTACAGACTGCATTACAAAGTCACATAGTGCAGCTTTAAAGTGGTCAGATCAATGGTTGCATTCAAAAGAATGATTAAGTTTAAATGGTTAAAAACATATATTTAAATGAGTTGAAATTTGGAAGTTTGTGTATGATACCGAGGGTAGTAATTAATAATTAAGTTGTTCACTATTTTGGAAATTATATGAGTTGGTTGTATCAAGTGTTTATTTTTGGAGGTTAAAATTAAGTTGATTATTAACTTTGTAATCAAAGGAGTTGTCTGTATGAATTGTTTATTGGAGTAAAAGGGGCAGAAAAAATAAGATTTTTTCTTCTTCTGCCGCCTTTCATTTTATATATTTTTTTCTCTCTTATTGTATTGTATTGTTTTGTTGCTTTAATCATAAAATGAATGAATTTTTTCATTCAACCTTTATTTAGTCAGGTAAATCTTTTGAACCTCATGGGCTCATTTACGAAAGCGACCTGCTAAAACTAAAGAACAATGAACAGCAGTGATAGAATTTCATTAAACAATAAACAAACAAACAATAAACAATAGAAAACAAAAAGAGAGAAAAAAACAAAAGATTTTTTTTTTCTTTTTTTAACAAAGTATCAAAAAACTAGCAAAACATTATAAGGTAGACGTATAAAATCAAAGACAGGAACAAATCTGCATTGGTTTTTGCCAGGATTCCAACAGATTCTGAAAACCATTTAGAGAAGTCAAGGTCGAGAGCTTCAGATCTTTTTGTAAGATATTCCATGAAGCAGGAGCGGAGTAGGAGAAGGCCCTTTTTCCAAGTTCAGTCCTCACTGACGGAACACTGCAGGTAATCATGTCCTGAGAGCGCACACTGTAGCTGCACTCACGCAAAGACATGTAGGAGGAGATGTATGAGGGCAGCAGACCAAGAAGTGATTTAAAGATGAAAATGTACCAGTGGAAGAGTCTGCGTGAGGTTAATGATGTCCAGTTAACCAGTGAATACAGGGTGCAGTGGTGGGTACGATAATCACAACCAGTTATGAATCTTAGTGCATATAAATCAAATCAAATCGTGTTTTAGAAATACCACTAAATTTCAGTATTGCAAAACAACTGCTGCACAAGGTAAAATCCCATCTAGTAATGAGTAAAATACACAATGTACAGTATTATTGATCTAGTAATAGTTAAATACTTGCTAAGGTGAGTACTGTGACAGTACCTCGCCTTAGCAAGTCACTTGTCACTTGTCATACTGTCATGTCTGACAGTACTGTCATGTCTGACAGTACTGTCAGACATGAAAATTATCCCTAACCCAAGATAGTTTATTAAAAGTTAAGTTTGATACTGAAATAGACAATAAGGTTATAACACAAAAAATGTTTTCACGGTTTGTGAAGCTTGCATATTTTATTTTATTTTATAACAAAATCACGCAAATCTAAAAAAGCTAGGTCTGGTCCTCTGGACATTCAAAAAACAAAGCAAAGCAAAAAAATTGTAGAAACAATGTTTTGTTGAATGTCCAGAGGACCAGACTTAGCTTTTTTAGATTTTTCTGCCTGGATTATTGAGCATGCATCAGGGTAAAATCACGCACACACTTCAAAATTATGCGTGGAGTTTTCTTCAGAAGAAATAATACAAATTCGAATAATTTTTCTGATTAAAGAAAGGGAAAAAAAAACCTGTCACTGGACTACAATATCCAGATTTCCAGAATGACGGCAAGCCGAAGGGCTCACGTTGGCTGACGTTTGTTTGCTTCTCCGACCGCACGCGGCAACAAGGAGGTATTAGAACAAATAGACGCAAATGATTCCTTGAATATGCTGTTTACAATAACAGAGCTGAACAGGGCTCTTAAAATTTTTAAACTGTCTGCTTCAGGAAAAGATCAGGTATGCTATGCAATGGTAAGTAATGTAGAACAATGGTCATATAAATGGGGAGTAAAACTTTCTGTAGATAAAACTAAAATATCGTTTTTTTGCAAGGAAAAGAGTTGAGCAAATCAAGTTAACATTATATGGGCAGGAGTTGGAAAGAGTTAAAGAATTCAAATATCTTGGGTTATGGTTTGATGAAAGACTGACATGGGGTGCACACATTAAGAAAATAATAGATAAATGTAGGAAAGTGTTAAATATAATGAGGTGTTTAGCTGGAACTGAGTGGGGAGCTGATAGACATTCATTGACAGCCATTTATACTGGATTAATTAGGTCAGTCTTGGATTATGGGTGCATCTGTTATCACAACTCAGCAGCTGACACTAACCTCAATAAGTTAAATACTATCCAATATCAGGCATTAAGAATAGCCTACAGGTGCTTTTAAAACATCTTCGGCAGCAGCATTACATGTTGAAATGGGAGAAATGCCTCTTAATTTTAGACGGGAACAGTTATCTTTGAACTACTGGTCAAATCTTCAAGGACAAAGAAATGATCATCCGACATAATAGGTGCTTCAGTCAGGTTGGGAAAAGGAAATAGTAAAAAGAAAAAGCTTTGGGTGGATAATAAAAGCCAAAGTTGATGAAATCCATTTGGATAATATAGATATGTGTCAGAAGGTTCCATCCATCCATCCATCCATCTTCTTCCGCTTATCCGGGGTCGGGTCGCGGGGGTAGCAGCCTAAGTAGGGAGGCCCAGACTTCCCTCTCCCCAGCCACTTGGAGCAGCTCCTCTGGGGGAATCCCAAGGCGTTCCCAGGCCAGCCGAGAAACATAGTCCCTCCAGCGTGTCCTGGGTCTTCCTCTGGGTCTCCTCCCGGTGGGACATGCCCGGAACACCTCACCAGGGAGGCGTCCAGGAGGCATCCTAACCAGATGCCCGAGCCACCTCAACTGGCTCCTCTCGATGTGGAGAAGCAGCGGCTCTACTCCGAGTCCCTCCCGGATGACTGAGCTTCTCACCCTATCTCTAAGGGAGAGTCCAGACACCCTGCGGAGAAAACTCATTTCAGCCGCTTGTATCCGAGATCTCGTTCTTTCGGTCACAACCCAAAGCTCATGACCATAGATGAGGGTGGGAACGTAGATCGATCGGTAAATTGAGAGCTTTGCCTTTTGACTCAGCTCTCTCTTCACCACGACAGACCGGTACAGCGCCCGCTTCACTGCGGACGCTGCACCTATCCGCCTATCGATCTCACGCTCCAGTTTTCCCTCATTCGTGAACAAGACCCCGAGATACTTAAACTCCTCCACTTGGGGCAGGACCTCCTCCCCGACCCGGAGAGGGCATGCTACCCTTTTCCGGCTCAAGACCATGGCCTCGGATTTGGAGGAACTGATCCTCATCCCGGCCGCATCACACTCGGCTGCAAACCGCTCCAGCGAAAGCTGTAGATCACGATCTGATGAAGCCAATAGGACCACATCATCTGCAAAAAACAGAGAAGCGATTCTAAGGCCACCAAAACGGATCCTCTCAACACCTTGGCTGCGCCTAGAAATTCTGTCCATAAAAGTTATGAACAGAATCGGTGACAAAGGGCAACCTTGGCGGAGTCCAACTCTCACTGGAAACGAGCCTGACTTACTGCCGGCAATGCGGACCAAGCTCTGACACCGGTCGTACAGGGACCTAACAGCCCTTATCAAAGGGCCTGGTACCCCATACTCCCGGAGTACCCCCCACAGAACCCCCCGAGGGACGCGGTCGAATGCCTTTTCCAAGTCCACAAAGCACATGTAAACTGGTTGGGCAAACTCCCACGCACCCTCCAGGACCCTGCTGAGGGTGTAGAGCTGGTCCAGTGTTCCACGACCAGCACGAAAACCACACTGCTCCTCCTGAATCCGAGGTTCGACTATCCGACGGACCCTCCTCTCCAGAACCCCTGAATAGACCTTACCAGGGAGGCTTAAGAGTGTGATCCCCCTATAGTTGGAACACACTCTACGGTCCCCCTTTTTGAATAGGGGAACCACCACCCCAGTCTGCCAATCCAAGGGAACTGCCCCCGATGTCCACGCGATATTGCAGAGCCAACACAACCCCACAACATCCAGAGCCCTAAGGAACTCAGGGCGAATCTCATCCACCCCCGGAGCCCTGCCACCGCGGAGCTTTTTAACCACCTCGGTGACCTCAGCACCAGAGATTGGAGAGCCCGACCCAAAGTCCCCAGGCTCCGCTTCCTCAGTGGAAGACGTGCCAGTAGGATTGAGGAGGTCTTCGAAGTATTCCGCCCACCGACTCACAACATCCCGAGTTGAGGTCAACAGCACGCCATCCCCACCATAAATGGTGTTGGTCGCGTACCGCTTTCCCCCCCTGAGACGCCGGATGGTGGACCAGAATCGCCTCGAAGCCGTACGGAAGTCATTCTCCATGGCCTCTCCGAACTCCTCCCACGCCCGAGTTTTTGCCTCAGCAACCACCCGAGCCGCATGCCGCTTGGACTGTCGGTACCTATCTGCTGCTTCCGGGGTCCCACAGGCCAAAAAGGCCCAATAGGACTCCTTCTTCAGCATGACAGCATCCCTCACCGCCGGTGTCCACCACCGGGTTCGAGGGTTGCCACCACGACAGGCACCAACAACCTTGCGGCCACAACTCTGATAAGCTGCCTCGACAATAGAGGCGCGGAACATAGCCCACTCGGACTCAATGTCCCCCGCCTCCCTCGGAAAGTGTTCAAAGCTCTGCCGGAGGTGGGAGTTAAAGCTCCGTCTTTAGGTTCCATTACCCATAATACCACCATGGGTACTTCCTGATGCACTAGTGGATTTTTCATTATTAGAAAAGAAAAACAAGAATAATTTTTTTTATTATGAATAAATATACAGTACAGGAATATATTGACCAATATTATAATATGTACATATATACACGGACGCCTCAAAAGATACAGCTAATAGAATAGGGATAGCATTCATTGTACCACAGTTTCATATTAAAGTAGGAAAAAGGGTTAGTGATGGAGTATCAGTTTATACAGGAGAAATGCTCGCTTTACTTTTAGCAGTTCAGTGGGTAGAAGAGGTAAGACCATTGAAGTCAATCATTTGCTCAGATTCTAGTTCGTCATTGTACAGTTTGCAACACAACCAGTCAGATAGCAGACCAGATATATTAATTGAAATACAACAAACACTATACAGGATCAACATGATGGGGATTACAGTAACTTTTATATGGGTTCCAGCACATCACGGGGTTGTGGGGAATGAAAAGGCAGACGGGATGGCTAAGGAGAGCACTAGTCGAGATGTGGTAGATATTAATGTTAAGTTTGGTTTAAAAGAAATAAAGGGTATAATAAAACTAAAAATTAAAGAAAGGTGGCAAAAAATTATGGGAGGAATTGAATGGCCGGTGGTTTTATAAAATCCAAAGGAAAATTGGAGAAAGGAGAAGAACAGTAAGAAACAGGAGAGAAGAAACTATAATTTCACGACTCAGAATTGGGCACACTGGGCTGAACAGCACATTATGTTTAATAGGGAAACATCAGACAGGGAAATGTGAGTGTGAAGAAGAGGAAACAATAGAACACATTATTTTACATTGCAGGAGATATCAGGTTCAAAGAAATGAGTTGATTAGGAATCTTAGTAGACCGAAAATGAAATTGGACATTGTGGATTTATTGCAGAAAGAATCAGGAAATAGAGGCTATCAGGCTATATTTTATTTTTTCAAACAGTACGGAAGCGTAGAGCTGCTACCTGGTGAAATTTTTTCGGGGGCTTAAGTAGTAATAACGTGATACGTATCACCGTAATAACGTGATACGTATCACCGTAATAACGTATCACGTTATTACGTGATATTATCACGTAATAACGTGATACGTATCAGGTATCAGCGAGGCAGTCTCTACTGTTGTTCTCCTTCTTCCACCGAATTAATTGTTTTGTTCTGACTTCATTATTTATCACTTGATTTATCGCGCGATCTTGCAATTCCCGCGCATGCGTCTCGGAGCGGCGCCTCCAGGCGGACCAGACCGGAAGTAGTGTAAACTGGACTTTGAGACGCTCAGCTGCGACCTGCGGAGCGGGGCGGAGCGGAGCCGGAACGCATGTAGTGTAAATTCCGGGTTAGACATGATCTGTTTCTGAAAAAGAAACAACCCAGTTTAACTTTCAGTTTCTTTACTAGGTTTTCCACGTGGAGTTTAAAAGAGAGCTGTAACGTATGTGATACGTATCACGTTATTACTATAAGCCCCCCAAAAAATTTTCACCAGGTGGCAGCTCTACGCTTCCGTAAGATTGTACAGTACTATATTTTTTGTCATGTGGGCCACACTCCTTACCAGTTGGTGGCGGTAATGCACCATTACGCTGTTTGCCAACCGCCATTAAACAACACGAAGAAGAAGAAGAAGGAGAAGACCGCACGCGGCTCGCTGTGTTTAGTGCAGGTGTTTTGAATAAGGGAGTTTCTTTCTGCTTTAGCGCCAACGGTGTGACCGAAGCTACCTGAAGTCATGACTGACCAAGTGGCTGCAATGTGCGATCAGCTTATCAAAGCAGTTGTTTTGATAATGGACGCAGAAACGAGCCAAAATTTACGAACGGAGGCCTTAAAGGTAGCAACGTTTCCTGTTTTGCTAGTTAGCTTAAAGTTAGCATGTCGTTATATCGCTGTTTTATAGTGATGGAAGCATTATCTGCCTATGTAGCTAAATAGATTATCACCATTATTCCGTAAAATCTTCGTCAAAGCAGTTTAGAAATATTTGTTTAATGTTCGGTTATTAAAAAAAATAAAAAACAACTCCGAGTAGTACGTTAGCTCATTCATTAACCGCTTGGCGCGTGAACCTCTCGTTAGGTTAACGACCGTTATCAGTTTAAAACGTTAAAGTGTAGTGGATTAAGCTGCGTGCAAAATAACACGTTTTAATCTTCTGAACAGTTTTGTGAAGAGTTTAAAGAGACGAGCGTCCTCTGTGTCCCATGTGGCCTACAATTAGCTGACAAAACCCAGCCAGCTGTGGTGAAACACTTGGGTTTGCAAATACTGGAGCATGTCATCAAGTGAGTGGAGCACATATGACCTAAAAATAAAATTTAAAACCAACAAAAGCTGCATATTTTTCACATGTCTAAATATGTATTGCAGATACAGATGGAACAACATGAAACAACAAGAGAAGGTCCAGTTAAAGGAATGTGCCATGCAGCTACTATCAAATGTAGGCGTGAGAGTAAAAGAGTGGTAACACAAAGGCTGTGTAATGAGCTTGTTTTTGATTTCTGTACCTCTCACTGGGTTTTAACAGGGTACTCGTCCTATCTTGGAGGAAGAGAGCCATATCAAAGATGCTCTGTCTCGAATCACAGTGGAAATGATCAAGCGAGAATGGCCTCAAAATTGGCCAGATATGCTTAAAGAGATGGAAGCTCTCTCCAGCCAGGGGGTGAGTAGAATGTACGGTGTCGGAAGTGTCGCTTTTTTCCTCAACTTGTGTGGATTCAATTTGAATAGGGTTACGTAATGGCTAGCAAGTAAATATATTCCTGTGGAGGATTTCTAAATTTTCATATGATCTCATCATGCAAATTCAGCCAAAGTACAACAGATGTCCTCATGTGTGACCTATGATCCTTAACTGCATTTAGTTTTCAGTGTCCCCCAGGTTTTCTTGACTTTTCCAAGCAACATCCCGAAGAAATTTTACTTCCTTTATTTTTGGACTGCCTTTTTGAAGCATTTGTGCTATAATAAAATAAAACTTGTTTGCTGTAGGAGGCACAGACAGAACTTGTCATGATGATCCTTTTGAGGCTGGCAGAAGATGTTATCACCTTCCAGACGTTGCCCACCCAGCGACGCCGAGACATTCAGCACACGCTCACAAAAAACATGGATAGTATCTTCAGTTTTATAATGGCCATTCTGCAAATTCATGTTGAGGACTATAGCAAAATGGTCAGTGGGAGCTTTACAACTTTGTTTAAATTTATGCAAATTAATTTCCCTTCCAACTATGGACTTATTTGTTTTTTTGTTTGTTTGCCACCAGAAAAAAATACCTGGACATGAACTTGAGGTGAAAATATTTAATCCCTGCACTAAAGTAACCTACTAGTTTCCAGTACATTAATTGTTCTGGTCTTACTGTTGTTGACCTTTGTCTCCAAATACAGGCAAGAGCTCACTGTCGAGTTGCTGTTGCTACACTTAATACGCTGGCAGGCTACATAGATTGGGTGTCTTTGATGCACATCACCTCTGGAAACTGTAAGCTGCTGGAGATGTTGTGTCTTCTGCTGAGTGAGCCAGATTTGCAGCTAGAAGCTTCAGAGTGTCTGCTCATTGCTTTGAGTCGGAAGGTGAGTTGTAACTAGACTAACATCACACGATGTCTAGTGCCACAAATTAGTGTTTCAGACCAGCAGTTTCTGTTTATTAGGCCTGTTCTAGCACCTTTCTTCCTAAGGCCCCAGTATAGCTCTGCGTTGGGCCGAACGCTACTCGACGCCGTGCGAACGCCGCGACACAAGCCTTTGAACGCGGGCGTGAACGCGCCAAGCTCAAATTTTACGACCGGTTACGCGCGCGCTGTCTCACAATAAACTGCCAGGCGCGGGACTGTTTTGTATGTGACACAAATGTATTCCCGTTCTTCATCCCTGATCTGGACTTTTCTTTTGTTTTTTTGCCAAAAGTCAAGTGATCGCTTCTGCCGGGTTCCCACCTAACGCTTTTCGCGCTTCAAAAAAGCTCCTGACGCGCTGGGTTGGCTGCTTGTCAACAGATGTCTGTTCACATCGAACGCGTCTGATGACGCGCAGTTGGAGCAGCGTCTGGCTCCTTTTCCGGTGGGGTTTTTGTGTTTTTGTGCACCGGGCAGATATGGATCAGCTGTTCGTGAGCCCCATTACTACTTGAGTGGGTTTTCTACGAGCCGAACTGCAGCTCCGGAAGTCTTTGTTGAGATTAAAACTTTTTTTATGTTTGGGGTGATCGTACGCTCCAGCGGACAGCGGCAACTATAAAAATGCCAAGTTTCTTACCGAAGGCTCGTTGGGTAAGTTTGAAAAGTCCAAAAAAAGTCCCGTTGTTGTTGCGTCATCACATAGCAGAGGCTCTCCCGATTGGTTGCTGCGACGCGGCAAGCAGCAGAAGCAGGTCAAATCGAGCTTCGACAGTCACGGTTCGGGCGCGACGCGGGCGCGGAAAACAGCTGCTGCTCACTGCCGCGCTGCTTGAACTGCTGAAGACGCGTCACGCTGCGCCAAGATGCTCGGCCGCATAGACTTTCAATGTAAAGTGGCTGCTTCGGCTGCGCGAAAAGCGTTCGGTGGGAACCCGGCATCACTCCTCCGTTGACTCCATGACTGAAAATAATGAGGAAATGAATGAATTTGTCACGAGCGAACTAAACTCATGTCCAACGTGGCTGCGCGAGGCTCTGCAGATTTCCTGGTGTTCTGGTGTGCAGGACCAGCGCTCCCTGTTTTTATTTTATTTTTTAGAACCTTTTATTAACGTATAAACTCAGAACAGCTGCGCAGCCCGTGCCTTTTGTTTCCCCACCCGACCTGTCAATCAATTCAGTAGGCGTGTCAGCAAATGACCAATCAGCGACCTCAATTTGTCCCGTAGGTAAACGCTCCGCCCTGCTTCTGCTCAAATGACGTCAAGAATTTGGAGCGAAAACGCTGGAGCCTGACGCTGAGCTATACTGTGAACTGCCTGCGCACAGCATGCGCGCGTAGAGCGGCGTTCGGCAAAACGCAGAGCTATACTGCGGCCTTTAGGTTGGTTGTGTAAAGGGAAGTCGTTTTGCTCCCTGTCTCTCACTGTCAATTGTTTTGGCAATATCTGCAGATTTTACTTCACATTTGACCAATTCATTAAGTTCTGTAAAAGGGAAATGTTTATTTGGCTTGCAGGTAAACAGCCATGATGAATAATATTAACTGATTTTACTCTTCAATAGATTCAACAGATATAATAACCGGTAAAAGACAAATGCATATGTCAGCCCTGACAAATTCAATAAAGTCTAATGAAACATCATGCAGGTCACAATTCAGCTTTGTCCTATACTTAATATTTTAAAGTATGATTAAAGGTCCACTGACATGAATTTTTTACTATTCATAAAATTGCTCAATATATATATATTTTATCATTTAAATATGTTTGTTTTTGCAAACAAAATGATAAATCACTTTAATTTTGCTTTAAAAGTGATTTTGAACTTCAAGCCGTGTTTAATCATGGGAAATCCGATTACACTCGAACGCACCATCTGTGATGTCACACTGGGCAGAGGGCTGTGGTGTCTTTAATAGCGGACAATTTAAAACTGGACGAATTTAGCAATCTATGTGAAGATTTGAGCTATTTGTCTTCATTTTGGGAAGCAGAAAATAGTTTGGGTGATGGAACAAGAAACAACAGGATCTAATTTAGGTCTGATGCTGTATCAGACTTCCTTCATGTCGAGCTGCTCATACCTGCGCACTGTGACAAGCCCAGAGCTCTGCCCGGTGTGACATCACAGATGGTGCGTTCGTGTAATCGGATTTCCCATGATTAAACACGGCTTGAAGTTCAAAATCACTTTTAAAGCAAAATTAAAGTGATTTATCATTTTGTTTGCAAAAACGAACATATTTAAATGATAAAATATATATATTTTGAGCAATTTTATGAATAGTAAAAAAATCATGTCAGTGGACCTTTAAGTAACTGTACAGATTCAACCCATCAAAGGTCTGGTTTAGAAAATCTTATTAAGCCATCAATCTGTCAGTAGTACGGTAATGTTTTTCCCCTTATGTGTTCATACCATTAAAAATTCAAATCATACTAATAATCACAATAAATTTAAATACATTTCATAAGAAGTCATGTCTAACTTTATGTTGCTACAGGGAAAACTGGAGGAGAGGAAGCCGTTCATGCTGCTGTTTGATGATGTGGCAATTAACTTCATCCTCTCTGCAGCCCAGTAAGTGCCTCCAGTATTACTTTGTGTTAATGTCAAAACAGTTATTTAAAAGGGGACCACAGATCCAAAATTCACTTTTTAATGTTTTTTTTACTCGACTTTGGTTATGAACTTCTTAAAAAAACAGTAATAGGGCCAAAAAAATGCACCCAGTGGTTAGGGTTGTACATCTCTGTGTGACAGACTATTCGATTCACATCTAGATACAAAGGTTACGATTCGATTCAAAAACGATTTATTTTAAAAACGGAACGATTCGATGCAGTGTAAAAGCGATTCGGTTCGATTCGATTAAACTTCAAATAATTCTACATTTTAACATTTGTTGATGTACCGGTAGACAAATATTTCATTATGAAAGAAAAAGGACCACTTCTATAAATGTGACATTCTTAGAGCATTTTTAAATTTGTAAAAGTCCACATATATCATATCTAAAAGGGTGCTGTAAAGCACTGGTAAAAATAAAGTAAAAAGCCAAACAAAATAATCACATGTTAAAGGAGAAATGAAAAGTGTTTTTAAGCTAATAGTAGTCTAATGAAAAGCGTAAAATAAGCTTGTTGAGAAATTTTCACAAGTCAAAAATGTCATCCTAACTCAAATTTAGACTTTGCAAAGTGAAAAAATTCTCATCTGGTGTTTTTGACCCCCCTCCCCCTGCCTGCTCTCCGTCCCCTGAATATGACGTAGGCAGTGCCACGGTCGTCCCTCATACAGTAATATTAGTGTGTGTATCTAGTTGTGGACAAAAAGGTTTCAGTGTGTAGCAATTAGGGATGCAGCAAAAAAAATCTATTTTTTAAAGAATCAAGATTCTTAGTCCTGGCGATTCAGAATCTATTCTAAAAGCCCCAAAATCGATTTTAAAACTTTTTTAAAATTTTATATTGTATTTTTACCGCTCCTGTGCATTCGGCCGCTGTAGAATTTTGGCCGTGTAGGGCCACCGTAGTTAGTTAGCCAGGCAGCTCCCAATGGAGCCTGCTAGCAAGGAGGGAGACCGCATGTTTCAACTTGCTCCTTCATCTTTAAAAATCATTTTAGATCCTACTATGTTCTGGGGAAGACAGAGCTTAACAAGAGAACGGTTGTTTGCAAACAGTATTTTGGAAATACGATAAAATGCACGGAAGATGAAAGTGAAAGCAGCCGACCAGCGCGAACTTCCAACTGATTCTCCAACAGCTGTGAATATTTCTCTAACGCCAAATTAACACTACATGCGTTGAGGCTCCGCTCCGCTCTGCCCTGCTCCCTGCTCCGCAGGTCGCAGCTGAGCGTCTCAAAGTCTAGTTTACACTTCCTCCGCTCAAGCCCTCTGGATGCGCCGCTCCGAGACGCATGCGCGGGAATTGCGAGATCGCGCGATAAATCAAGTGATAAATAAGTAAGTCAGAACAAAACAATTCATTCGGTGGAAGAAGGAGAACAACAGTAGAGACTGCTGCCTTGATCTTCTCTCGTAAATGAGCGACAGGACATGGTTTGAGCAACAGGAAGTGATGTATTACATTTCAGAATAAAATACTTTTTTATTTATTTATTTCTTGTATTGCGTTTGTAGGCGTAGTCATAAATGATAGTTTGACAGCATTTTTGTACAAATAAATCCGTATAGAGCTAGGATTAAGTCCGCCCGTGGTGATTTTATTTTGTAAATACGGAAGTTGTGCTCGTTCCTTTTCCTGTTGGTGCGACGTAATCTTTAAAAGTTGACTCCGGCACAGCTCCGGCGTCCGGCAGAAATAGAAATATTTCTAATTTTGACGGACTGCCGTCCGCTCGGCGCAGCTCGCCGCCGCCGTGCGGAGCCAGTGTAAATTCTCTCATTGATTATAATGGGTGCGTATTTGCTGCGGAGGTCGGACCGGAGCGGGGCGGAGCCGGAACGCATGTAGTGTAAATTTGGCGTAACTCCTGCTGTATGACAAAGGATTTACAAACAGACAGCTCAGTGGAAGTTGAGGGGTTTATTTTTAATACGTTGGAAGTGGAAGCAACACACGTTATTCCTTCATGTATAAAACTCCACACAGCTCCATGAAACAACAGTGGGGAGTTCAGCTGCAGCTCAAAGGTAACTGTTGTTTCTCATATTATACTAAAACTTATAGACAAGTTATACAACAAACTTAATGTAATTTGTCTTTTAACAGGTTGGAGAGACCAGATGAGACGCATCACCTGGAGTCTGTTCTAAATGATACAATTTATGTTTATAAATTACAGTTCAGAAGAGATTTTTGAACAGGTTTTGAAATTTTGTTAAAGATTTACTAAATATGAATCAATTTGTTTAAAACTGTGAATTCTGTATTTTATTTTGAGTTAAAAGTTAATGCACTATGGTAGGCTGAAGTCTGTTACTTTTGCATTTACAGGTATTCCCCGATTTACGAGCGAGATCCGTTACAACGAGGCGCTCGTAAACCGGAAATCTCGTAATTTGGAACGGTTGCCATGTCTCTCGTAAGTCCGAAATTTCGCTCGTAAATTGGAACGGTTTCGCTAGCGCGACTAAAAACACTCGGTTTTCATCAAAAAACTGCTTATGAGTGCATAAAAATGATCGGAAACGTGTGTTTATATGCTTAGCTAACTAACTGTGGTGAAAAAACACATGAAAACTCAGTATTTTTTGCGTTTTTTCCAAAAATTCGCCAGCTCGTAAGTCTGGAACCTCGCAGATCAGAGCGCTCGTAATTCGGGGACTACCTGTATATACAGTATTGTGAATACTCCCTGCGCTCTAACAATCTAGTCCTCCGGTCAGAACTGAACTAGGAAAAAGAACGTTCAGCTTCGCCGTCCCCTCAGCCTGGAACCACTTACAGAAAGATCTGAAACTATCAACACTCATCTCTCCTAGATCCTTCATGTCAACCGTATTAGATAATGTCATCAAGAAACTTGACCGTTGCAGACGTTTCTAAACACTATACTTATCCAATTTACATGTCATTGTTGATTTTTAACTTTATCTACTCAACCGATGTCTGTCTGCTTGTTATGTATATAATTTATATAGAAATCTGTTTTGTCCTGTTGGTTTTGAACTGTCAACATCAATTATTGTGATTGTTGTTTTCTCCATTATCTTTTTGATAAATGCAAATGCTTATTGTCAATTACCATGTGACGTGTGCTGCTGACCACTTGACCAGGTCACCCTTGTGAAAGAGATCTCGATTTCAACGGGCTCTACCTGGTAAAATAAAGATGATTGATTATTTTATTTGTCTGTGATGGACTGGAGACCTGTCCAGGTGTCCCCCACCTCTCACACAGTGATGGCTGGACATGGACACCAGTGACTCGAAAAGGAAGAAGTGGGCAAAGATGATGGATGGATGAATTATTTGCTCCTAGATTTTTCTTTTTTTATTGTTTTAGAGAAATCCAGGCAACTAAGCTAACCTAATGCTGCTAATTTAAGTTACAGAATTTTATGCACTCATGTATTATTTGTTCCTATTTTTTCATATCAAATGATGCAAAAAATTTGATACAATAAGGGACCTAAAATTATTTTAAATAAATGTTCCATTTGTTTCCATTGTTGTTTAATCTTCTCAGCTTAAAATACTTTTAAATAAATGTTCTATTTGTTTACATTGTTTACGGTTATTAATTAACTCTGTTATAGTTCATTAACATCAGTTTGTTACCCCTCACTCGTAGATGTTTATTTTACAAGCTAAAATCGCGGTAGCATCAAGCTAACATTGCTAGCATCGGGCTAACGTAGCATTAGCATAGTGGTAGCATTGTAGCAGAGCTAGTTCTTTCTCATTTGCTCCTGTGATGATTTATTGACTGTGTCGCTAATTCTTGTGTCCTCTGTTGTCATTAGGACATTTTCAACACCCCCACTTCCACGTTAGCATACGGCGCTAGCATGCTAACGTTAGCATGCGGCGGCTAACGCACGGCTATTCGTATTTTCAGGATAGAAATGCCCATTAATGCACTAAATCACCAAACTGTTTTTGACAAACTAAAGTGATATCCTTCAGATTCAAAAAAGTCTTCTGCTTCCATTTTAAATGACAGACAAGAGGACAGTAATGATGGGTTTATAGCTTCAGTGTTATTGTAAGATAGCAAAGGAGGTCTTAATTGTGTCATAAAAGTGCGTCCAGAAAATTACTACAGAAATCACTGCACTTCGGCATGTAGCAGGAAAAATGTAAAAAACTATTTCTTTAAGCTACTGACTTGAAAAAAGCATACTAAGTATGTTTATGTGTGTTGTTTACTATATGAAATTCTGGTTATATCGGTTTTTTTCAGATTTGATTACATTTCTCCTTTAAATGTGTTTATTTCTAAACATGGACCTAAAAAGACCAGCTAAAAGAAAATTTCCTACAGAAAATACAGAAAAAATATAAAAGGCACAAATGGTTACAGCAGCATGTAATAAAATAAAAATCACTAGGAAAAAAAACCCAGGAATAAGCTAAGCACAAAGCTCCTGTGCAATAACCCGCTGTGCAATAACCTGTCACACAACCTGTAGTTTGGTAGTTATGTGCAATATAGATCATGTGCATTTTAGCTTATATTTCATTACTACCTTGAAATAGTTATTCACACAAATTCATCCTGCTTCACCGTTAAAATTCTACCATGTTGTTTACTATTTTTCTCTTCAGAAACTTTGTAAATATTATAATTACTGTTTCACTTTTTGGTAGTTTATTTTGTACCCTTATTGCATGCTTTAGTATTTCCTGTTTGCTTGTTGTGTGTTTTTTAGGCTGTTAGAGAGAGGCTGTTAACAGAGGCTGTTAGACTCATGAATAAATAAATAATAAGAATAATCACTGCAAAATATCACATCATGCTGATGCTGATCTGTTTTCTTGTTGCTGTGTTCATCTGTGACCATCTGCTCATACAGACTCATGTTCGTGCTGCTGTTTATAATGATGTTTTTCCACTACATTAGGGCTTAGTGTATTACTAGTTGATGTTTCTCTTAGTTAATTCTAGATGTTATTACTGTTTTTCTCTTGCATTTGTTGTTGGATGTAACTGGGACCCCGTGTACATAATCTCGTTTTCATCACATGTACCACATGCGGTGCAAATGACAATAAAGACTCTCTGACTCTGACTCTCTGACTTTAGCAAGTCAAAATTGTTTTTTCTCATCCTGAGCATTTCATTGTACTAAGTTAACCCTGTGTTAACCTATATATGACAAATAAACACTTGAACTTGAATTTAATAATACAAAACATAATGCAAGAATAGTACGCCTAACAAAAGCAGCACGAACATGAGTTTTTGTGAGCAGGTGGGCACGGATTGATATAAAAACATGCTCTCTGTACCTCACGCTTTCTGTACCTCTTGACTTCTTCTGGCCTGGTCCCTCACAGATCTAGCTGCCATTCTCACTTCAAAGTCTCCCAACAGCTCGTCCAGCGCTGACATTTTCTTTTTTTACAATGTGGTTCATCATCTGAAATAGAAAACATGCACCACATATTACTGGCTATGTTTGCCATGAAGTTTTTTTTTTTACTGACTTTGCCATTTTATGTAAAAATCTTCATCTGATGTTCAGAATTTATTTAAGTACGGACTCGTGTACATGTGTAAAAGATATATCATTATCATCATGATTATTATTTAACTCTTTCTGTGCATGCAGATTCTCTCATTATAGTGAATGTGTTTTATGCTGATACAATGACTGCAGCACAAGTTTAAGACAAAGTCAGCTCATTCTTGATCACAAATTATAAAACACAAACCTGTATGTTCATCTTGGGTCTGGGGTGTATCATTGCAGACATCCAGATCTCTATTTGCAGGTTCAGTCTGCACTGGACCTCTGAACTGAATCTCCCATTACCTAGAAATAAAACATGACATTACATTTAGTGTACAGTATGGTTAAATGCAGTGTAAACAATCAAAAAACAGTAGGCAGAATAAATCTAGTGACAGCAACAAAACACAGCAGATTGTAACTGAATGCACTGTAAGATGTATTTTGACAGTGTGTTGGGGGATTTACCTTGTGATGCAGGGATGTTGTTTCTGCTGATAGGCTTGTGAATGTCCTCTCTGCATCATGGCTACTGTTGTAGCTTTATGCTTCTTATTAATCTTGTATGGCTGTGGGTCATAGTCATGCAGCTTATATTATAGGTGAAGGCTGAGACAACGCAGTTCGGGTCCAACAACGTGTTTATTCTTCTGTGTAACAACAAGACTGTTCACCCATTCTGTGGGCTCATTGACAGGAGTTATCACTGCTACTGAGGAAGGGCAGGGACTTAAAACAGTGTGGAAGAGATCTTCAAGGCCTGTGTAGCTCGTGAACTATCACTGAGTTGCCCGTAAAATTTAGTGATAACGTTACCCGTCGCTTTGTGTGTGGCAGCTGCATGATCCTGCTCGTTGTTGTGAGGCTTGAAAAGTTGTTGGTCGAGGTTTGTTGTGCTACCAGTGTACTTCGGAGGTGCGCTGCATAGCTTACAAATAGCGTGACTTTTGTCGAGTTTTCCGTCCTTCTAGTAAAACCCGAAAACGTTCCACACTTTAGATTTTTGTCTGGCTGATGTGTTGAAAATCTTTCGCGGTGACTCGCTAGCGCGGCTACTATTTACATCCATGCTCGTGCTCTTGGTGAGCTATGGCGCATGCGTGAGAATAGCTTCGCTCTCGTGTTGTTTTAGAAATGCATTGTAAACCCAGCAAGTCTCGCGATAACCGGTCCGTGTCTTTTCAACCGGTTCATCTCTGAATTTGTGGCTGGTTGCTGTCGGTTTACGTGGCTGCTACCGATGCAACCACATCGCTAGCTTGTCAAACCGGATATCCAGTCGAATCGGTTAATCTATAACGAGCCTACCAGTGGTATATATACTCTAAATATATTTATTTTTCAGTGATATAAATGTCTCGTTTTCAAATCCTGGCGCTTGTGACGTCACAAGCACCAGGACAACCCACCCCAACCTGAGTCCAGCCCCTCACCTAGCAACCCCTGGTGCGGCTCCACCACTTCGGTATAAAAGACGTCACGGTTGTTTTTCCTGAGTTCATGTCAGCACAATGGCTATTAGAGTTTGATGTTTCGTTGTTGTTAAAATGCAGTACCGCTAATAACTAATTATCTATCAACGAAAAAACTTATTTACGGGCTCTTAAATCAACCGGACGACTGCTCGCGGACCATATCCGGTCCGCGCCGGATGTGGTCCGTGAAAAAAGCGGTCCCCGCTAGAGAGAGCGTGTATAGCAGTTAGCAGCCAGTGTGTTACTCTGCAGCCTTATTGCTTGTTTTCGAAGAGTCAAACGAAGAGTTTTTAACATGGAGGGTGAACTTATGGATGTTTCTCAGCGGCCTACGCGACGCGTCAGCGCCTCATTTGCCCTGCCCAAAATGGCGTCTGCCTCTGGGTCTGACTCAGGGTCCCCTTTGGAGGGCGGAGTTAATGTCAACAGATTTTTGAAGGGCGTGGCCTTATAAACTGCTCGTTCAGAACGGAAGTGAGAAAAGGCACAACTAGAAAGGGGATATCTTATTATCTAAGAATTATTTTGTGCATTAAATTAAATGAACATGGTCTGGATAGCCCACAGACATACCATAAAAATGTATAAAACCAATATTTGGTCTCCTTTAAGAGTTTGCGTCTCTTTACAGGTCAGCAGATTGTCTCGCAATGTCTCCAAGTTCCCTAGAATCACAGTAAGTTGTGTTCCAGTAACAGATGTTT
The DNA here is from genome assembly GCA_038048925.1 of Garcialebias charrua. Taxonomy (NCBI): domain Eukaryota; kingdom Metazoa; phylum Chordata; class Actinopteri; order Cyprinodontiformes; family Rivulidae; genus Garcialebias; species Garcialebias charrua. The sequence continues at coordinate 35,523 of JBBPBX010012018.1, read as the reverse complement.
GTTTACTATAGCCTCATCTGATATGTCTTCATTATTTTAAACACTTTCAGGGGAGTGGAGGTGGTGGAACGGCAGTACATTTTTCTGAAGAGGCTCTGTCAGGTTTTGTGCTCTCTGGGATTCCAACTCTGCTCATTAGTAGTGAGTTTATTATCCCCATGTGTTCATGTCATCTTTGACCCCTTGGACATGTGAAATTGGAGACATTGTTGCTGTTTAGGCTCTCTTTATGACTGAATGGTGGAAAATCTCTCCATAGGGTTCAAATGTGAACGTGGAAACTCCTGCAAATCTCTGCAAGTACATGGATGCCTTATTTGCCTTCACTATGCATTCCAGTGTGGTGAGATACTTGTAACTCTTTGTATTGGACTTGTCATTTCTCATTTAAACTTTCATCGTAAATTTTCTGAATAACATTAAGAGTAGTACTGTATAAGTTGTGCATGAATTAATTTTCTTCTCTTCTCTTCAGTTTGTAAACTCCTGCACTGTTCCAATCTGGACAGCTTTGTTCAAACATGAGACTCTGTCAAAAGTCACAGTCGTTGTGGAAATGGCCATGAAATACCTCAAAGCTTCAATGAGCTTTCTTGTTAGGGTGAGACACTGGTTATATCAGTAATCATTTGTGAAGTGAATGGGAAAACAAACTTCTAGTTTTATTTGTCTTTTCAGACTGGCTTCCCGTCTCAAAATAACAGCCCAAGCTGTGTGTACTCTCGAATGGACTTTGACAACGACCAAGACTTCAACGTGTTCTTTACCTGTAGGTGTTACTGACTCAGATTACCATCTTTCAGGATAAATGCGTCTGATCTAATAGCGTTTTATTTTTTCAATTTAAAGCTTATCGATCGCAGCAGGCGGATGTTGTGAGGTGTATAAGTCGCATCCTTCCACTAGAGGCTTTCCAGACTGCAGCAGACGTTCTTCGGTTTCAGATTGCCAGTCCAATTGATCCTGGAGATGCCACATGTAAGTGTTAAATCTCATTCTTGACAGTTTTGGAAGTGTGTGTTCAGCCACACAAAAAAGTCACATTGTTTTTTGATTGATTTATTGTGCCTTCAAAATGTGTAACAAAAATGTTAAAGACAATAACACAGATATCTTGATGCATGCTCAACAGACAGTATACAATAGAGAATAACACGGAGTCAAAATCGATTTTTTTTATTTTTTTAAGAATTTATTGAATTTTCCAAATAAACAATTTTACATTAACAAAACAAATCAAATTCTCACCCCACCCTCACCTATACCAGCTCGGCACATCAGTAAATACTTCCACAGTCAGGACATTAAGATGAATACATCATAAATTGATCTAGACAAAAGAGCAAAAGAGTAAAAAAATAAAAATAATGATAATTACAAAACTTGCAAAACAAAGGCAGGCCCGCCAGTAACAGTCTTTCATTGCAGGAATTTTAGTCGTACTGGGTCCCATATTTTCTCAAACACACTGATGTTATCTGCATTGCAGTATCTCAGTCTTTCCAGATGTAGAGTATTTGCCAGTTCCCCCAACCACATATCAAATGTAGGCACACAGTCTTTTTTCCAAAATCTCAAAATCAACCTTTTTGCAATCACCGTACCAAACAGAACAGCCATTTTCTCATTTTTAGTGGCTGGTTGCAGATAGGGGTGCACCGATTTCAATTTTCTGGCCGATCACCGATTTTTAGAAAGTCTGACCTGCCGATTCCGATTTTGGCCGATATCGATTTTCAGGTGTTAAAAGGTCAAAAAGCACCCTAAATTTTCATGATTTTCCGACCTTTGCGGAGGCAGATGAGATCGGTAGATAAAATCGGCTTCTCATTTAAAGATCGGCCGATCACCGATCTCCCCAAATTAAGGAAATCGGGGCCGATCGATCGGCTGGCCGATTTATCGGTGCATCCCTAGTTGCAAAGCACTGGAAGCCCCAATGATGGCAATAAGTGGTTCTGGGTCCCATTGTTTCCCAAAAGCTGTCGAAAAAAAAAGAAAAATTTTTGTCCAAAATGAGTGAAGCTGTACACATGACCAGAAGGAGTGTGTCAAGTTACCAGTAGCAGCCTGACAGCATTACAAATTGGAGACACGCTTTTTTTATCCTGGTTGTGTCCAGGGATTTGTTATTAAAAATCTTATAAAAATATGACACTGCCTCTTGGTTGGTAGGCTCAAATTTAATTATTTCCTCCAGAATTTCATGTTTCTTTAAATTCCCAAAGTCTGCTACATTTTTCCTAACATAATCCCGAACCTGCAAATAGCGGAAAAAACTTGAAGGGGGAAGATTATATTCAGAGCGTAACTGTGCAAAAGATGCAAAAGTTCCACTAATATATAGGTCACCTATCACATCAACGCCTCTCATTTTCCATATCCGGAAGTCGGCGTGATTTTCACAGATAGGAGTGTCAAAATCAACCACTGGAGCTTTTATAAATTTTTGTATCTGTTTCCATATTCTGATAGTATTGCCTAGGGCTGGGCGATATGGAAAAAATCATATATCACGATATGGACGTTTTTATATCACGATAACGATATATATCACGATATATACAACACGATGTGTGTGTGTGTGTGTACAGGAAAAATTTGGACCAAAGTTTTTTTATTTTATTATTTTACTACAGATAGTTACAATTATAAGAATGTGAACAAAAAGAACAAGGAAATTTGGACCAAAGTAGAAACTAGATCTACCTTAATTCAAGGAGTACGATTATGGAATGACTTAATGCCAAATGACAAATGTTAAGGAAGCCAAATCATTCCTTGTATTTAAGAAACTGGTAAAAAATGAATTGCTAAAAAAAATAAATGAATCTAATTTAATGTGTGATATATGTGAATTGAAAATTGACTGAGTTATTTACTTATTTTGTTATTATAGAAAATATTGTTTGAACTGTTATTAGATGAATAAGGAGCAGATTTAATAAGATTTATTCTTCATCTGCTACCTTTCATTTTTTATTTTTTTCTATTATGAATACGTTAATTGTTGTATTTCATATTATAAAATGAATAAACTAACAAACAAACAAACAACTCCTTTTCTACTTTGGTCCAAATTTTTCCTGCAGGTGGCGGTAAAACAACAGCTGCTAATGAAACTCACGAAGAAGAAATCCGCTCTGAAGTTTGAGTAAACAAAGCAAGAAACAGAAAAGAGAAAACGTTGCGTTTGATTGCGGTTCTGTTGTGTCTCTGGTCTGTTTTGTATTGGTTAACTGGACCCGAGTTCGGACTCGGTTGGACTTTGGGTTCATGTCTGGACCCATTTTGTCTCCGAGTTTCAGCGGAGCGAAATAATGGAAGCTAACAAGGTGAGCTTCCCCCTCTTTTTGGTAAAAGTTATTCTTCTTGGGCTGCCTGCGCAGCTGTTTTCTCCTTGTTGAGACACCGGCTTCATGCGCCTGCGGCTCTGTTGCTCTCGAGTTTAACAACGTAAAGCATGTGTCGCAAGCCCGCGCGTGCGTCAAACATAAAGCAGCGCAGTCATCTCGCAAAACCACAATATGAAGCTTCTTTGCGACAGTTATTTTTTTATTCTTATTTATCCCGATAGAAACGATAGAAGGAAAGTAGCACGATAGACACGTTTCTATCGTCCCCACGATATATATCGTCATATCGCACAGCCCTAGTATTGCCAATGACAAAATTATTAGTATAGAGTGTTTTGTTGACTTTTAACAGGGTTATTGAGGAGGGCTGTCAGAGATGACTTACAAATATGCAGACGTTCTAAAGACAACCAGGCTGGACAGGACCTATCAGGTGAGAGTGGGCCCTTCCTCCACCAGGCTAGGATGGATAAATGGCAAGCCCAGTAATATTGCTTGAAATCTGGTAGGGAGAATCCACCCTCCGCTCCTGGTTTACATAAGTGTATTTTGGAGATTCTGACCTTTTTATAGCTCCAAATAAATGGTATAATAATAGTCTAATTGTTTGAAGTAGGATGTTCCTATAAAACTTGGGACCGACTGAAATAAATGAAGAAATCGCGGTAACACCACCATTTTAATGGCGTTGATCCTGCCCGCCATGGATAGCGGGAGAGTTTTCCAGAAATCAATATTCCGCTTAAGTTGTAGAATTTTACTCTGCCAGTTAAGTCGTAAGACTTGTTTTTTTTTGTTACCAACACACCCAAATATGTAAAGGAGTCATATGCTATCTTAAATGGTGTCTACCTCAAATGTACTGGATCAGCTGCTGTAGAGAGCGGCATTAATTCACTTTTGTCCCAGTTAATAGAAAAACCAGAGAAGCGGCCAAAATTGTTGACCACTGTCAAAAGAGAAGATAACGATTTCCGTGGGTTGGAGGCATATAAAAGTATATCGTCAGCATACAGCGAAATATGGTGTTTACTATTGAACATCTCGATAGGGCAGGGGTGTCAGAGTCAAATACACCAAGGGCCAAAAAAAAATATTTGCAACAAGCCAAGGGCCGGACTGGTTGAATGTTCATATTAAAATGATTTCACATAGCCTATTGAACCAAGACCTAACAGACTGTCTATTATTTAAGGATTAAATTAATAAAACAATATTTTCTTATGGATCTGTCAGTAATTTCAAGTGAAAACATTTTTTAACAGGCAAACAGCAAAAAATTAAATTGTTTAAAAAAAATATATATATATATATATGTTTCTTAATATCAAGATAAATGCATAAATAAAAGTGCATGCATTATAAACTGAAAATGCATTATTGTGCAGCTCTATGATCCTTCTGATCACCACTTTCAAATAGGAAAATAAGAAAATAAATCAAATCAGTTGTATTCTTTCTCATGGCTCTGTCCCCGAGTCCATTCAACTGAAAAGTAAATATAAATAAATAAAATACAATAAAATAAAATACAAAAATCTATGGCACACAGCCAAAACAATACTTCCTTCAAAGAAAAATCATGTCTTGTAGAAACAAATGTAAAAATTTAACTGAATTAAAAACTGAAAATTTGTTACAGCTCTGTGATGCTCACTTATCTGAGGCTGATACTTGGAGGTGCCTCATCTTTTGTACAAGTTCATCAATGTTTGGGGTTAGGCTCTGAGCTGAGGAAATCCTCAGGATTGATTACCTCCATGAACATGTAGTCTGCCTCCCACCTGGCTTGAAACCCCTGTTCTCTGTGTCCACCTTACGTTTAGCCATTTTTGAGGAGGGGTGCAAATGTAGCTGAAAGTTGATCTCTGCTCTGACTGCTGATGAATAATGAAGCCACTTGTGCAAGCTGAAGTGACTGCACGAGCTACCTGCCTAAATAAAGGTTGAATGATTAGGCATACAGCTGTCTTGTGACTTTTTATTAATATACTGTACTTTTTTATGATTGTTTACTGTTGGCTGCAAGTATGAAGCTGTGAAATCCTTCATTTTCTACAGCTGATAGCTGTTGGTCATTAAAGCTGCAGTATGTAGCTTTTTTTATGAACATATTTCTTCACTCTGTCACTACCTCCTGACAGACTGATGTTAGCCAGGTAATCTCTGAAAAAAAAAAAATATATATTGTCCCCTTGCTTCTCCAGGTGGTAAATAAGCATTTCTAAAAAGAAAAGGTGACCCACCATTTTCCAGCCAATAAAAACAGAGTTTGTAACCAGCCAATAAAAACAGAGCTTGAATTTGAATCAGCCAATAAAAACAGAGCTTGAATTTGAAATTTAACAGACCACAAGGGGGCAGAGCGGGATCAGAATGCTTTGCCTGTTGAAAATATTTCTAAGTGCTGGAGTTCTACAGAAACTGCATACTGTACCTTTAATTATGATTAAGTTCAGCAACTTCTCTGTTGAGCTCCAAGCTTCAGCTGTGTGTTTTTATTGTTCAGTCTGGGAGTATTGTCCCTCCTCCAAGATTATCAAGTCGGTGTAGACGCGGTTGAACAAGAAAAAAAACACAGCTGAAGACATGGAGCTCAAATGAGGGACAGGCTGAATGATCCGAGACCGGGACGCGCGGCTGGGTCCTGCTGCTGTTTCAGCGAGAGTGTCATCCCGCTGAACTAACTTGAGCGCGGTTTAAAGTGATGCTATGACTCTGCAGACATTGCACGTTGCTGTCTTATGGTATTTAGTGTAAAATACATCCACACAGCGGACATGTTACGATGAACAGTTGGCTAACTGTTAGCTAAAATGCTACTCACCGAGTCTGCACGTTGGAGCTGCTGGCTGCAAACTATGGAATGGATTTCCTGAATTTGAGGCGGGTCTCATTACTCTGGGTTCATGAGACACGACTCCGTTCCGAAAATCCATTCCATAGTTTGATCGACTCCGTGCCGTGTACAAAACACCAGCGGGCGGCTGTGGCTTGCGGGCTGGATCTAATAGTTATTAAATATCATCCAGGGGGCCATAAATAATTGCTTCGCGGGCCGGCACTTTGACATGTGTGCGATAGGGGATATTAAGGGGTTTTGCCTTATGCTGGCAGCCAGAGGTTCAATAGTTACAGCAAAAAGAAACAGAGAGAGGGCAACTTTGGCGTGTACCACGATGGATAGCAAATGGACAAGAAATATTCTGATTAGTAATGACGGACGCAGTTGGGTGTGAATAAATTATTTCGATCCATTTCGTAAGCAAAGGTCCAAAACCAAATTTTTTGAGCACATACATCATATAAGGCCATTCTACTTGGTCAAATGCACGTTGTGCATCTAGGGAAATAACAACGGACTCATCTGGATGTTTTGAATATAATATATTAAAAAGACGACGCAGATTAAAAAACATATGCCTACCTGGCATAAAGCCAGTCTGATCCGGGTGGATAATTAAACCTATGTGTTTTTTTAGTCTATTAGCTAAAATTTTCCCTAGGATTTTCGTTTCTAGAGGTAACAATGATATTGGACGATAGGATGAAACAATCTCTGGATCCCGACCAGGTTTAGGTATAAGCGAGATGTTGGCTTTATATAAGGTGGGAGGCAGACTAGACACTTGCTTGGAGTGGTTTAGCATACGTAGAAGTAGAGGCGATAAGTTGGAACTGAAAGCTTTGAAGAATTCGACACTAAAGCCGTCAGGACCAGGCGCTTTGTTGTTGGGAAGGGTCAAGATTATAGATTCAATTTCCTGTAAGGTTATACTGTCTTCCAGCGCTTCAGTCGAATCTGGTGGTAGTTTTGGTAAATTCAGATTTTCAAAAAATCTTTCCATATTTTCTACGTTTAATTTTCCCTGCGTCTGATAAACATTAGCATAAAAGTCTGCAAAACTGTCGTTGATTTTATCCGGATCTGTGAGTAAGGTCCCATCTTCAAGCTTAATACGATGTATAGCTCTAGAGGCCTGTGATTGTTTGAGCTGACGGGCTAATAGTTTATGTGGTTTATCGCCTAACTCGAAGTATCTTTGCTTGACTTGAACTAATAATTTAGAAACGTTTTTGGACATAATAGAGTTGTATTCATAACGCAGAGCTGTTATTTTATTCAGTATATCCGGACACTGTTTTAATTTATATGAGTCTTCTAAGCTGGTCAATAGGTTATCTATTTCATCCAACCTCATCTTGGACTCTTTATTTTTTGCAGCCTCAAATGAAATTATATTTCCCCTTATAACTGCCTTCATTGCTTCCCAGAGTGTCGAATCATCCACATCCCCCCTATCATTCAAACTTAAGTATGATTTAATTTAGTTTGAAATATAAGCGCAAAATTATGAAATTACATGACAGTCTGTAATTATTCACTTTTTCAAACTTTTAACAGAAAGGTAAGTTCAACACTCGCCTTATTTAGTCCCAGAGTGCCAGTCTTCAACCTCCCGGCTCAGGAATTTATCAGCTTCCTCTGGAGTGTTGAACTTCGCAGTGTTATTATTCACTGTAACCAGGAACTGTGCAGGATATCTGAATCCAAAACGAATCCCTTTGGACCTGCATTGCTCCCTGATAGCCTGGAACGCCTGGCGTTTCTTCATCACAGCCGAGGTGAGGTCAGGAAAGATGAACACAGAGCGACCTTCATACTGCAGAGGACTCTTCTCCCTCGCCAACCGTAGCACACGCTCCTTCTCCTGAAAGTAATGCAGCCTGACAATCATGGCTCTCGCCTTCCCGTCTTTAGCCTGCGTCAGGCTTCGGTGCGCCCGATCCACCTCAATTGGTCGTTCGAAGTTGTCTTCTCCTAGCAGTTTAGGCAGCAGTTTGCAGACAAAGTCCGTCGGTCTACCATTCTCAGCTTTCTCTGGTATGCCCACAATTCGGATATTCTGCCGGCGTGAGCGCGCCTCCAAATCCTCCAGCTTAGCTTGTTGCTGCAAGCATAGCGCGGCTAGGCTATCATGTCGCTTCTCCATCTCCGAGATCCGTCTCTCCTGTGACACGACTGCGGTCTCAGCTGATGTCACCCGGTCACTTATGGCAGAAAGCGACGCTTTGAGACCAGAAATAGATTCATTCAGCTCCACAAACCTCATGTCGACCGTGCTGTTAAGCTTGCTTATGGCTGCTAGGAGGTCCTCGTTGGTGGCTGAAGGAGCCGGAGAGCACGCGCGGCCTGTGTTAGCATTAGCCTCCTCGACGTCTGCTAGTTTGGTCCTGTTGTCCAGTGTCTCCTCTCCCGAGCCTTTTTCTTTCCTAGCAACTCTGGTCTTCGTCACCTTGCTCATGATGGCACACTGTAAATATGTTTCGCAGATGTTTGAATATTTTTTAAGGTGAAGTAATGGTGAAGTTGAGCGGAGCTTTCTCAAACACGTCTACTCCATGAGACCTAGCCACTACTAGACCTAGCTCCTCAAATCGATTTTTTTAACAACATAAATTTTTCTTTGCGTCATATTAACTTTTCTCGTTTTGCATTTGTCCAGCTACGACTGCAGAGGGCCTGTGTTCTCTGTTGTCTCCATCAGTCATTCAATGGGATGCAGCGACAGTCTTTGTGGAGGCTGTCACGTCTCAGGTCATTAAAAATCTGGAGGAGGAGGTGATGAACTACCAGAAGCAAAGCACAATATTAAAACAAACTAACTGTGGGATTTATATAAACATGAGGTCTTCTCTTGCCTCATGCTGTGTAGAAGCTGCCAATAGATCAGAGTATGGAGCTGCAGCAGGTCGTACTGAACTATGAAACCAGAGATCCGCTCATCCTGTACTGCGTGCTCAGCAACATCTACGCCCTCTTCCCGTTTGTCGTCAACAGACCACACTTCGTGCCACAAGTCTTCTCCAAGGTTGGTTCAAACTCATAAATTAATACAGTATTCCCTCGTATATCACTAAGGATTTGTACCCCGAAGACCCACGATAAGCGAAAAACCACGAAGTAGGAATAGCAGTACATGTAGTAAGTACTGTAGTGGTTTATTTTAGCATTTATATGATACATATATTAAGGCGTATTAAACCCTTCCCACACTCTTTCAATATTGTAAACAATATTTCTAAACTTTAAATGCTCTAAAAGAGCACAGAATGTCATGATTTCAGCTCCATGCCTCCTCTGCTCTTTGCCACCTGCAAGCGCTCTTGGCCACGCCCACTTCTCCGCTGCTCAGTGGCTTATAAGATGCAGCAGGAAGTTTATACTGCAGTAAGGGCTGCACAAAGCTGCAGGAGGTGCTAAAGAATTTATTTTAAATTAAAATTCCATGTCGATCGTGTGGCTCATCCATCAATCAGTCAAGTCCAATCTTATTTTGAAAAACTGCGATAGAGCGAGTCTGCGCAAAGAAGCAAGGGATTGCTGTACAAGCACTTCTTGTAAAGCATACTGTATTGTATTGTAAAAACGTCAATGTTTTGACATTGTTTTGTAAATCTAATTGTTTTTGTTTTGTATTTGTGGCAAAAAAAATTAAATGCTCTACAAATGAGCTCTTTGACTGTTGTTTTTGCTCCGCAGCTGTCTAAAGTTGTTACATTTGAAACTGAAGCGAAAGACAGGGTAAGTTTTTCCTTTCAAAGTTAAATATTGTGACTTCATATCTTGTCAAAAATTAAAGGAAAAAAATGTTTGTTTCAGTCATCTTGGACTCGAGCTGAGAAGAATGTGAGGAGACATGCCTGCTCTTCCATCATAAGAATCTGCAAAGACTACCCACAGCAGCTCTTGGTAAAAGCCTTTTTATCCTCATTCAGTTAAAATGTACCATATCTTCCGCCGTACACGTCGCACCGCCGTATTAGTCGCATCTATTATGCGTCACCGCTGACGCATCGCAAATGTTACGCGTAACTACTGACAACCCGGAAATGTGGGCCAGTGTTTTGCCAAAAATGGATTGGCTGCCAAATGGCCACAGGAGCGTGAACGGAAGGACTTTAAGAAGATTAACACTTAAAGACCGTGTAAAGTGAAATTAAATGTGTTTTTAGTTTGTCACATGGCATAAATATGTGTTATTAATCACCCATATAAATCTGACTGATTAAAAACATTGTTTTCCTTATAAAATTAAGTGTCAAAAATCATGAAAATACATTATTTTCCCTTGCTCTGAAACTGTGGGGGCGTGTCAGTGCAGGGAGTGGTTTCAGCGCAGTTCTGCTGAGCTGAGCTGAGCGAGGCAGACAGCAGAGATCCACCTCCTCCGTTTTTATCTAAGTTCTGGCTGCCAGTAGCTCCTTTTTCCAAGAGTTACGCTGTTTTTAGTGCACTAACAACTCTGGTTTTGTTTTTAAAGTTGAGGACACAAAGATACTTCATAACTCCGATGTTATGTGTTTAATAATAAGCGCTATTTTAGAAGATGAGCAGCGGACTCGCTGCACCCGGTCCGACCCGGTCACATCGCATGTCTGTGTTGGTGATAAAAATAAAGAGTAATCACGTTGATAACTAAGTTATCTCATCTGTGTCAGCGAGTCACTGCGTTTCACGGCGCGCGTGGCAGGAGCTCAACGCACACACACACACACACACACACGCGCGGCGCGGAGCTGCAGGTGGCCGCTCCAGCAGCAGCCTGGGTTTGTTCTGACTCCCTCCTGCGTCTCAATGTGGGTGCCCTGACCATTGCGACATCCAGGGAAGATGCAGGAACGAGGCATAATTGATTAGCTAGCTAACGATGAACAAAATATCCATGCTATTGCTATCTGATGCTATCTGCGATTCGCGAGTGAACGGCTCCACCCATGCGAAGAACAATTTATATGACTGGAGCAGCAGGGGGTAGTGCTATACTAATGAGGACCGCGTGACGAAACGCGGTCACGTTTAAACCACGCCTAAAAAATCCTGAAACAAGCATGTCTTCATACACAGTTTCATCTATAACTCCAAAATTAATTGAGCTACTATTTTGAGACTTTTTACTCATTTACAAGATTACAATTATCACATTTATAATGTTTATTTAAGAAAATGTTGAAATTCACTTTACACGGTCTTTAAAAACAATTGTTTGTTTGCTGAAAATTATAGCAAAGGTGTGTCTGAGCTGAACTTTTCCTTAATAAATGCACGTAATGGTCAAATCAGCCGAATTTAATAAAAAAAAGTGTAGTGTCGCTGCCTCAGTTCTTTGAAGCGTGGACGCACAGCGCGTGGAAACGCTGCCTCTCAGTGGATGTTGGTTAGTCTCCACATGACTTATAAGAATGATAGCCCCTGACTACCTGCCTGATCCAAGAGCCCTTTCGTGACTCGTATAAATTCCCCTGGTGAATTTATTTGCATGCTCATTTTACAAAACCCCTCCATGGTCTGTATTTAGTAAAAGCCCTTAATCAATTTTTATCCTAAGCCAGCCTCTTTGTGGCCACGTTTTTGGGGTATCGGATCTCCTCGTACCTCTCGTCTGATAAGGACGGCCCCCGGCTGCCGATCGGAGTCCCTTTGTGACTCCCAGTGAGATCCCAGACCTCTGAACTCTCAAAAGAGAGATGATAGTCTAAAACTATATCTGCCTAAACGGAGCCCCCAGCTCACCAAAACATTGTTGAGATCCCAGACCTCCCTAAAACGGTAAACATGTTGAATCAAACGATGCTAGGCTCCCAGATCCCCTAAAAGCAATAATAAGCATAATCTTCTAGGGGTGCACCAATAAATCGGCCGGCCAATGAATCGTCTCCAATTTCCTTAATTTTGGGAGATCAGATATCGGCTGATACTTACACAAGAAACAAATTTTACCAATTTTTTTGTTGTTGTTGTAGTTTTACCAACAGTTGTCTAATCTTCATTTATATTTCAGAGCACTACCTCATGGCCGGTTAAAACAAGTTTGTATTGTTTCTAGGATATTGTTCAACGTTGTGGTTTTCATTAAATTAAGATTGGAAAGTTAAAGGTGCATTGTGACCTTATAACACCTGACATTGTCGCTTATAGAACAGAATCGGTATTGGCAAATCACGCTTTTTAGAGATCGGTGATCGGCCAGAAAACTGCAGTCGGTGCACCACTGTAATCTTCTTACCACCTCCGTGCGGCTGCACGCTGTGTTCGACACCCGTCACACCCCCGCGCGCGCGTAAACACCAGCAGCCCTGGCCTCCCTAAACTTTGCAATTCGTGCTGGAGGACTTTTAGTTCAGGAGATTTATTCTCCCGTGCACAGTTTCAGATCCAAGCCTGGAGGTTCTGAGTAGATAAAATAAATGTCCTTTCATCATCTACTTACTGAAAATAAGCCACACTGGAGACACAATAAGATTTTATCCAGTTTACTACTTGCAGGGGTGCAGCATTCACACACAGGCTCACACAGATGTTACATTGAAGCTCCGGTCGTGAGGTCTGCCATGGATGACATAAAGAAGTGCCTTTTCTAATGCTTATCAGACAGACACTGGTGACTTCGGTCTGTCAGCTTACAGACTCAGAGAAGGCCTTGGAGTTACTGATAAATATCCATGACCTTTACCTAAATTCGCTTGACAGTATATTTAGTGACCTGTGAATTGTTTTGTTCTTTCTTCCACAGCCTTGCTTCAACTCGTTCTACAGTGATGTAAAAATGCTGTTTTCAAGCAACATTGTGCTGACTTACCTGGAGAAATGTTCGCTGATCGAAGCTCTGGTGCTCCTCTGTAACCAGTTTAAAGCCTTTGAGAAGCAAAAGGCATTTATAGACGAACTGGTGGCTCCAATGATCGCAGAGTGGTCCTCAGAGGAGATGAAGAGGTGTGTGACAGTATTTCTTTCCCTTTTCTCATAAAGTTGTATGCATTGTGTTTAAACATTATGACAGATGGCCTTGTCTTTTGTTGGCTTTTCAGTGTGATTTGGGACCCTGTCAAGTTTCTGTCCTTTGTTGGAGCCGATCAAGTGGTCACTGAGAACAGTGACACAGAGGCAGTCAGCCGGAACAGATGGCAAGTAAGTCCATCCTAAAAATGTCTATGTGTGAAGGGGGTGTTAGTGGTCGCAGTTTTGTAATCCAGAGGTTGCGGGTTCAAGCCCAGGTTGCATCAGGAAGGGCATTTTGTGTAGAACAACTACAGGTACTGGTATTTCATGCAAGTTAATTCGCTGTGACGATTCTAATGAAGGCTGAAAAAAGTTTATTTCGATCTGATTTGAACTGTGACGATTTTTTTATTGTTTTGGCTGATAAACAGTGTTAAGCTAATGACAGCTAAAGTTATTTTGTTGTAGCTTTGTTGAAAATAAGGCCTTGATCGTCAGAACGCAAAATGCATGGTTTTATTTTTTATTGTTTAAATTCCAAATACATTAGGCTTTTGTTTCCACCGATGGTGATCACTGCAGCCCTAATTCACTTTTTAGTTTTATGATTCAGTGTTCAAGCTACAGCTGAAAAAACAATCTCCTGTACCTCCTATATTTCCTATTTCGCAAACAGCGTGGAACATGGTGCAGTTTGTACATCCCAGCTGTGGATTGAACCCCCCACTGCATGCTCGGTGCATACTGCTTCCTTGTGGGAAGGTCATCTTTTATTTTAAATAGCTTAATTGTGGTCGTTGGCAGGTAATAAAAATGTAAACCTGCTCCTCGGGATGAAAAAAGACTATTTGATAGGTTAAGATTAAAATAGCTGTTGTCTTGTATTTATGTTCATCTAAGATGTCTATACAGAGATGGTTCATGAGAATAGTAAAGCCATACTAAATATTATTATTATTAAATCAGTAGATTTTATCTTCAGTTACTCAGTGTCTAAAGTTGTTTAGTGCATCAGGAAAGAAAACTTGCAAGAAAAACTAAATCTACTGTACTTCCTGAATTTAAAATAAATGTTTTACGGTCTTCTTTGTTTTTTTAAGCTTCTTTTTAATAAACAATTTTTTTTATTATTTCGGCCTGTTAAAGGTTTGTATTAGATTAGAATGATTTAAAAAAATAATCTGCAGAAAGAAGAAAACTTGTTATTTTCCCCTCTGCTAGTTGAGCTTCTGCCTGTTCGCCATGCTGGCGGTGGTGAGGCGTTCACGCTGGCCTGCAGATCTAGAAGAAGCCAAAGCTGGGGGCTTTGTGGTGGGTTACACCCCTGCTGGAGCCCCCATCCACAGAAACCCCTGCGCCGCACAGTTCCTGGCCTTTTTTCCCAACCTACTGGCTCTAGTCAGGTACGTCTCCTCACTACTTTTATTTTACCATCACTGCAGTGGATTTGTAATAAAACAATACAAGTTGTGGAAACCGAGTCTGAAATTAATTCAATGTTTTTGTTTTTGTTTTTTCTTTACCATCTGGAAGCTGAAAATGTATTTGTTCTAATGATTACCAACTTTCCTATTTATTTTAATAATGTACAGAAGTAAAATGTCAAAACCTGACTGGTTTCAAAGATGCCCTCGAACATTATTGTTGTGATTGATTCCCAATACGTCCTGTTCATTTCTGCACTGCAGGACTCAGAACTCTTTGTTCAAACCAGAAAACTTGGCTCGTCTCAGTGAGACTTTCACCGGAACCTTCGATGTGATGGAAGGAGAAAAGAACATAATTCTCAGTAAGAAGAGCTTTCTGCATTTGCTTTATATCCCCTCTATAGTGAGCAGTCATTAACATATTACAGTTCAACTAGCTCACTGTTTTCATTTTTCCAGGTCTTCATAAGCATCCGCTGGATATTTACGGCACTCCTGTGCAAAAAAGCACTCTTGAGCAAATGCAGGGATTTTTCAACTCGTTATATGAAAGCTGGTGTTTATTTTTATTTTATTTTCTGCAATATTGCCCATTTTTCACTTCATTTCTGTAATTTCTCACTTAATTTCACCTCCCTGTTTGCTCTTTTTACTCTGCAGCTTCCACAACCTGGGCGCTGCATCCGTAGCCCTGCAGCAGGACTTCTACTCAATTGACAAGCTGTGTGAAGGAATAACGGAGTCTGTTTTTTCCTCCCTCGATCACCTAACTGACCACAGACTTCGCCCCATGCTTCATATCCTTTTTTCAACTGTGTTTTGGAATCATTAGCTTTTTTCTATTTTCTTGTCTCAGTGATTGCAAAGTGTATATTTTGTTTATGCAGTCTTTTTTCAGACTCCTACAGACTTGTGCTATTTAAAATAAAAATATTTTTTTTATGTAAACTGGTTTGCCTTAACAAGTGTGCACGACTGTTTGTGAAGCCGATTGTGAGCTCCTGTCCTCCAGAGTTATATGGCAGTCTACTATGCCCTCTGTTGGCTCCTCTGTTCACCTACATGTTGCAGGTCAGTCCCAGTTGGGTTTATTTTGTATTCGCTCAGCCACATTGGTCAGGGCTGCCGCCCAGCAACTCAAAATTACTTTCAGTCATACAAATTCAGGGAATTTGAAGAAAAATATTTAAAACAATCTGGGAACATTCAGGGAATTTGAACACTGAACTGCTGCTTAAAAGATGATCTTGAAGTGTCCATGCTAGTGTTCTAGTATCAATGAGTCCATGAATGAGTCCATGTTCTGCTTTCATTGTACATGTGTCTGTACTGATTGGCTCTGGTAGCTTTTTAGTTTTTGATGCTGTACAATATTTTTAGTTTTTGATGCTGTACAATATAATTAATTCTGAGGAATGGTTTTCGTATACACGTACTGTATGGTTAAACTATATTTACTGTGAATTCTGAATGTGACTAACCCAAGACACTACATTCTGAGTGTTTTGTGTGACTGAAATCTCTCGTGGAATTTCAGGATTTACTCCAGGATTTTGTTTTCATGAAATGCTGGGAACCCTGTTGGTTTATCTTTTGTTCTTCTGCTTTATGTTACAGAGACTTAACACCAGGTGGCAAGTGATCAGCCAGAGGACGTCTATAGAGTAAGCTGTTTGTAACGTATTTCTATCTTTTTTGTTTTACTTATATGAAAACTGAATATTTAAAGTCAAAGACCAGAAAAGCTAAATGCTGCACACAGTCTTTAATAAAGATCTGAATGTCAGTAATTTGTTGATCCTTCAATTATGAATGAAGTTTGTGATGTTACTGATGACCTTGTTTTTTAATTTCTTGGTTCCCCCCCCCCCATAGTGAAGATGAGGAGCAGGAGGAGCTCTGTCAGGACAGTCAGGTGATGCAGGAGATGTTGGAAGAGGAGATTTTACGTCTGCTCACCAGGGAGGTTTTGGATCTTCTCAGTAAGCAGCTCCTTTGAATCATTTTTATTCAGTTCATTATTTACAGCATTCAGATAAGAGACAGCTTTTTAATAAAGCAGTCCTTAATCCACCCCCACCCCCACACAATTAGAAAAGACATTGATTCACATCACGTGCATGCTGATACATCAGTTGATTACGCTTTTGTTTGACATTTGGACATTAAGATGCATAAAGTGTTGTCCGTACAAGAAAACTGACAGGAAACACTTCACATCTTCACTTTGTGACTGGACAAATTTCATGTAGTTCAGTTAAGTTTGTTGTCCTAGATTTTACAGCTATAGTTGTCTCACACCTCATTCAATGATAAAATGTGCATTTTTGTTTAAGATCAGTGGCCTTGGAGAAGAATGCCACAAAGAAGTGGTTCCATATTGTGAAAAGAGAACGATTATTTTGTTTTAAGGAGCCATTTTCAACGGCTGCTTCTTTTTGGGGGGCAGCAGTGGCTGAGTGGTTAGAGCAGTCATCCTCCAATGGGAGAGTTGGGAGTTTGATTCCACCACTTTGCAGTCAGCTGAAGAGCCCCTGGGCAAGACACTGAACCCCTCATTGCCTCTGATGTGTGTCCCATCTGTAAACGATAATTGAATTAGTAATTTTTGTCAAATTTAAGAAGAAATGTTGGTTAATTTCTGTGTAGTACATTTTTCTGACCACTAGGTGGCGGTATAAGACTGTTTGAACCAAAGGATGGATAGTAAGGTAGTGAGCAGCGTGTCTCTTTAAGAAGAATAGGAGGGAGGCCCCTTGACGTGACATGGGCTGTCTCCCTTTTTTTTTGGATCTCAGCTCGGTGTGGTTTGAGCTCTTTAGCATAGCATTTTTTCCACACAAAGCTTTTAATGAAAAATCAGTAAACAAGTTTTCAGCTTCTTTTTGTGGAGAAAAACAACTTTTTAGATGAAGGCACGAGTTTCAACCATGAATTTTGGAGCTTTGACAAGAAAGAGGTTTTGTTTTTCCCCCAAGGTCGGCCTGTTCGCTTAGCTCGTAGCTTAGCTTCGTTGGCTTAGCTGCTTTTAACGATCCAAAAACGTGATTTTGGATGGTTAAAACGGATTTTAAAGAGAAAGGGAGGGGTCAATGAAGAGCACCGGAGTTGAGCCTTTTGTCATCCAGTATCTTCAGTAGAAAGAGAGAGACACGAAGAAACGATAAAGCCAATAAATGAAAATGAGGTTGATCATTTTAATTTATCATGCGATTTATTGTTTATCGCAACAGGCCTAGTTTGGATGTAAGTGAAGGCACAGATTGTGTTGTAAAGTGCTTTGAGGATGTTAATTAGATAGATGCTATAAAAGTACGGTCCATTTACCTTTTTATTTATTTATTTGTAATTTTTTTTGGAGACAGTGGATTAGGTGCAGACTAGAGCTAATCTTCTTCCTTCTCTTTTAGCTGTCAGTTGTATTTCCAAAAAAGTGCCTGAACATGCTGCAAATAAAGAGGAAATACCGGTAGATGGTAAGAGTATAATCAAACTTTACTTTTTTCTCTCTCTCATGTCTAAAAGTAAGCTTTATTTTATACATATATTTTTTAATGTCTTTTTGCAGAAGAAGAGATGATGGTGATGGACGGAGCACAGTTGGGGTCTACTCCAGTTCACACAGAGGAGCTGACTGAGTTTGGAAAATGTCTGATCAAAGATGAGGTCGGTCTGAGACGCAGCCTTGGAGGAACGACATTTTAAAAGCTGTGTTTCAACCTAATTTTTCCTCTTGCTCCTCTCAGAACACCTACATGACTCTATTGACGCTTGCTTTCACCTCACTGTCATGGAAGGATGCCACTAATTGTCATCGCACTGCTTCCATAGTCTGCTGGGCGCTTCTGCGCCAGGTAACGCACAGAGTACACGTTTATATCTTCCATGTTGGTTCCCTTTCAGCTCAAGTGGCATTATTTTTTAAATTTGAGACTCATCAAAACCTAAAGTTTTGAGACGTACCTGTTCTTTAGGTCTAAAATGCCACAACATCATGTCTCCTCTGAAGAAGCAAGTTTTAAAATGTGGAACTCCAAGTGATATTATTTCTTTATATGTTCAGTCTAAAATTTGCTGCTCACCTGTGGATTTTATCAACAGTCCATGTAGGGATAAACAGTGAAATGCAGGGTTGATTTTATTTGTGATTTCAGTCATTTGAAATAAATTCAGCTGATATAATAATAATTAGGGTGGATTAGGTTTTTCAAAGTTTAATCTGTGTGCTTAAAATAATATTTTCCTCATGTAAAGTAATTTTAGTATTTTAACTATTTTTAAACGTTTTCATACTAAATGTACTTTTTGCTTTACTAAACAAGTTGTTTGTCTACTGTTCCTTGAAAAATGCCTGAAAACTGCACTGAATTTCTACATTTGTGCTCTCTTTAGGTTGTAGATGGAAACCTCCTTCCTGATGCGGTCACATGGTTTTATACCTGCGTTCTAAAAGGACTTTATGTTCACGGGCAGCATGACATCTGCAATGCCACTCTTTCTAATCTGGCCCTGCTCATCTATGAAAACCTGGTGAGGAAAATGAAGATTCAATGCCAATTGCTAAAATAATTTAAATAATGTTATGATTTTATCTGTCATCTAGCACTGGTTTTCAAAGGATTCATAAAGTCTTCTAATGGTATTCCAAATCAGGAGTTTTCTGTTGATCTTGTGTAAGTGCTGAATTTGCATCCGTCTGTCTGACTGTGTTAGCGACCTCGCTACTTGGACCTGGGAACGGTGATGAGCCAGATCCCGAACATCAGCACCGACGCTCTGGACCAGTTCGACCAAAGGCTTGTAGATCCCAGGGGCATTAAGTTTGGAGAAAAGAAGAAGAAGGAGCTGTTCAAGAAGCTCATTTCAGGAATTGTTGGGGTAATGCCACATTTAACCACTAGAGAGCAGTGCTGTACTTGTATTTCTCAGCGTCCCCCCGTGAATCAGCAGTGTGATTCTGTGCTGTAACTGTAAATCTTCTCAGCAGCAGAAAATGTGCCTCAGCCCGACAGCGCTGAACAATGTAGAGAAAATCTCAGCTGTATCTCTGAATAACCTCTCTTCTCCCTGTCCTCCCACCATTAACAGAAAGCTCTGGGCCAGCAGTACAGGAAGGAGGTTCACATCCGCAACCTTCCATCGCTCTTCAAAAGGCCGAAGCCAGACAAAGATGTACTGGAGACTGAATCGCTGGGCCTCGCCGCTCTCTTCGCCCCCGAGAACGATGCCATGTAGGAGCAAGTGGACATTTTACTGACTGCAGACGGACTTGAGCTTACAAACCACAAAATCTGTTCACCAGCCCCACGTCCGGAGCAGTTCAACACACTGTATACTTTGTAAATTATCTTGTGCATTCCACTCCCTTCTGTATACAATGCAAGAACTGGAAAATGTCTCTGCTATCAGGCTGTTGTAGGAAAAGAACATTCAAAACAAAAGTATTAATTTACTCAAATCGTGGTTTCTTTGTTATATGAATGGGCTACAACTACACACACACACACACACACTACCCATAGAGTTCAGGAGTACAAGCTGAGAGCTGAGCGGCGTTTTTTTTGGTTCTCAGAAAAGTAATTTGCATCAAGTGATAACCTAAATAAGCAAAGTGCAGCAGCTAGCCGCAGTGGGAGCCTGTTTCGGTACTGTGAGGGAACAGGAGCACAGATCTGCACGACAGATGCCTTTTCTGCTTGAACGTATAAGTAGGATGTGCAGCAGATGTGTTGCAGTGCTGCTGCTGTAATTGGATGAAACAAAAGAAAACTGAGAAACTGGGCAGTTTCTGATTTTGAAGGATTAAATTGTGGGGGACACTTGGAGAGATCCTCAGTAATCTGCTGGGTGGTTAGTGGTTAATATATTTGTGTTTAAGCGCAGCTGTATATTTTCTAAATCTTACCAGATGGTTTAAGCTAACGTTCGTTTGCCGACTTGTCGGATCAGAACTTCCACGGCCCTGGAACGGTTTAGTTGCTAATGAAAAAATATTCCACAAATATAACCACATTTCGTGCCAAACGCTGTCTGTGGGTTCACGAACATGTCTGAAGTCTACTTGTAATTTACGAGCTATTTAAGAACGGACTGAGCAGCTGATGCGCAGCTTGATCCAAGTTTTTACGTTTATTTTGGTCCCTAATTAATTCATGATACCGTTTCTTTAAAAAAACGTTTTGTTATGTTTATTTTATGAAGCTTGGAATGAAAAACCATCACTACATTCCCTCTTTGTTTAAGAAATTGTTTTGAAGTACGTATAATATTTGCTGTAATAGAGTTGTCACGGGCAAATAGTAATGTTTTTTTTTAGTTTGGATTTATAGGTCCACTGACATGATTTTTCTACTATTCATCGAATTGCTCAATATATATATATATATTTTATCATTTAAATATGTTCATTTTTTGCAAACAAAATGATAAATCACTTTAATTTTGCTTTAAAAGTGATTTTGAACTTCAAGCCTTGTTAAATCATGGGAAATCCGATTACACGCGAACGCACCATCTGTGACGTAGTGTGCAGAGTGTGAGGCAGGGCTCTGGGCTTGTCGCAGTGCACGCGTGTGAGCAGCTCTACATGAAGGTAAGTCTGATACAGCATCAGATCTAAATTAGATCCTGTTGTTTTTTGTCCCAAAATGAAGACAAATAGCTCAAATCCACATAGATTGCTAAATTCGTCGGGTTTTAAATTGTCCGCTGTTAAAGAGACGAGATGCCTCTCACTCTGCACACTACGTCACATGGTGCATTCGTGTGTAATCGGATTTCCCATGATTAAACACGGCTTGAAGTTCAAAATCACTTTTAAAGCAGAATTAAAGTGATTTATCATTTTGTTTGCAAACACGAACATATTTAAATGATAAAAGATATCCATATTGAGCAATTTTATGAATAGTAGAAAAATTATGTCAGTGGGCCTTTAAAACATTTGTTGTGTAGTTTCAGACCAAAGTTCAGTTTGAGGTTACTCTAATATTTTTTTGTAATTGTTGACAAGTCTACATATTGGATGCTTGTTTTATTAAAACTTGTGACTGTACGTTCCCAGAAAAAAAGAAACCTTTAAGCCTTTTAACCCAAAAAACTAATTTAATTTGTGTGTGCTTTTTTCACCCATACATATGGAAACAACAACAAAAAAGCTTGTTCAACACTAAAGCTTTCAGTACAAAAGTTTTTTCAAAATGTGGTGTTTTATATTTTTGTCAAGACGTGGCAAGTGTTAGTTTTGAATAAAAAAACCTTGAAATTTATAGTTGTCAATTTTTTTTAATCTAGAGCACAATGAAAATAGTTGTCATACATAAAAGGAAAATCGTGCTTTTAAAAATTGACCAGTATGGTAATTATAAAGCAAATATTTTAAAGAAATTAAGTTGAATTTATTGACTCCTCTTTATTGAATGTCTAAAATAACGCTAAAAAATCTGTAAACCTTTGAGCACCAAAAGCTGTTAAAAATCTAAAAATCTGAAGTTCATTGTTTCATTCAAGACTGCTGATCCAATGATGAAACTGATTTCAGTTCTAATTCTTCCTACAAATATTCCCATATTTCAAATCATTTTCAGACTGAATCATTTGTATTTGCTCTGCTACATGTTGAAGTTGGATAGACTTAATGAGTTGTATCGATGCACGTTTCGGTTGGCTTCTTTAAATGGCAGCTCACATCGTGTCAGCTGAGGGCAGTCATGTCCTGGATGTGTTTTAGGTTTATTAATGTCAAACTCACTAATAATTAACATTTTGAACAACATATTGAAGTTCCATGATTACCGTAGGTAGACTATAATATTTTATCAGTTATGTATAGGGCTCAAAATAATGCATTACCTTTAAATATCCAAATGCATTTTGTTAAAAGACAAAGTTGTTATAATCTTAAGGGGACAGAGATGTTTGTAAAACCACAATTCAGAACTAGTTTGAAGGGACGTTCTACCTCAATCCAGGGAATTAGATTATGGAATGGCTTGGAGAATGTAGTTAAAAATGCCAAGTCAATGTTTACATTTAAGAAAATGATCAAAACGAATGTGTTAAAAAATATATGAAATAGCGTAATGTGTATTGTATTAGTTAGAAAATTAGAAAGAGTTAGTCATTTTGTACTGTTGGTTGAAGATTATTATTGTTTAATCTGATTGTTGGAAAAAAGGGGCAGATATAATAAGATTTATTCTTCTTTCTGCTACCTTTCATTTTTTTATATTTTGTACATTATCATTTATGGGATTGTCTTGTATTGTTTCTTTTGTAAAAAAAAAAAAAGAACAAATTTAATAAATATAAATAAACATTTTAACATTATGAACAGATGGCAGCTGTTTTAGCCTAACAATTCCCAACACTATTTAACTTTACGTCATTACTAACGTTTTAATTTATGATGCCACATTGACCCAATATGACTGCTGTCCTAGTATTTTTACCTTTTTACCGTACACATTAGGTCAAATTTATGAATAGCCTATAAAAGGCTTTTTCTTCAGAATTATGCAATATTATTGATAAATCTTAAAATGTGCATCATTATTTTTGTAATGTGACACACAGGTCTGTATCAAAGTACTTTGTAATGTCTTATCAAATAAATATCAATAAAAAACAGCATTTAGCATGATCATGATTTTAATGATTATTTAGGATTGTATCAAACGTAAATACAACCCGAGTTCTGCTTCAAACATCTTCAGATAGTTTCATTGTAAGAAAAATCATTTTGAATATTTCATGTTTTGCACTTTTAAAGAAACTTTTGTTGAGAACTATTTCTGGCTGAAAGTGCAAAGTGTTGTACATCCATTTTAAAACTTACTGAAGTTTTGCTCTGAGACAAATATAGTGTTCTGATTAAAATAAATTAATACTATTACGCATTGCCTTCACACAAACAAAAATATGCGTACTCGTAACTTTACAGGCAGTTTGAGCAACTTGAGATGGAAAAACTTGCCTCAAACAGCAAACTGCCTGGTGAGAAATCACTTTTAGCTTTTATTAATGAACACGAGACTTCATCTCTTTATGCCATGAGTCCACCATTCTGAAACAGGTTAAATCTAAATTTTTTTTTTTTTTAAATTGCTGTTAAAATACATGTTTCAGAGTAATTTGAAAGCATTTGAATAAAATGCCTTTTGTTAAAGTTGCTCCCGTTCTAGTCTTGAACTTATACACACTAATGAGGGTAATTTTGGAGAAAAATAGAAAATCTAAAAATATTGAAAAGCCAGAGACAGAGCTGGTTTTGTATCAAAAGATAATTATCTTGGATGTTTAGTCATAAAAAAGGATTGATAATGAAATACTGTACATTTCATGCAAATGGTCGAGAAGTAAAAAATAATA
>JBBPBX010012018.1:0-10968 GCA_038048925.1 Garcialebias charrua | reverse complement strand
TAAATTGGAAAAATATTTGGATACGAAAGGACATTTTAATTATATCAAGCTTCTTACTTTATAGCTCCTCATCTGATGGTCTACAATGTAACAATGTACTTTCAACATCATATAAAAACGAGTTAAAATCAACATGTGTCAGTAAAGATAGTGATCTTTATAGTACAATCATGGTGCTGCTTAATGTACTGGAATAAAAACTGATGACTTTGATGAAAGTTCATTTATAAAATATTTCCATTCATGTTTTAAAGTTACAATTTCATGTATATTAGTCTGTTTATGTGGGAACGTAAGAAGGAAGGACAAATGGAAGAAATGTGCTTCTTTGTGTTATAATAATAATAATACTATTAAATAATCGAATTTTAGCTATTTTTCATTTCTGTTTTGATATTTGGAAAACAGTGCACCTAAAAGTTTTAAAAACTTTATATTTGATGAAATAAGTAACTGTGGGGAAACAAATGTTTTTTAAAGGGCCACTTAAATTTTTAATGTAAATTAAGATCTAAAAATCAGATGGGGAAACTGATCAAATATTTACAAATTATCAATAAATATTGTACATTTAAAATATTAAATATTGTATATTTAAAATAAGGCAAAGCCCTTATTGAAATTTAAAATATTAAATATTGTATATTTAAAATAAGGCAAAGCCCTTACTGAAAAACAAATCTCTCCAAATACAAATATTGATACCTGGATTATTGAGTATGAACTTTCTTGTCTCCAAATACTGTTTTCCTCGCTTAAGCTAATATGTAAATTATGTAGAGGTGTGGGGCAACACACTCAAAAAAAAAAAAAGCACTGGAACTTTTAGGTTGACCAAGTGTTGGAGAAAATCTCAGTTCTCTGACGGTATTTACTCAAAAAAAAAAAAAAAAAACACTCAACAGCAGAAGATTTTTAATCGGTACAGTTTATGTTTGTTTGTTTATGTTATGTTTATGTTTGTTTATGTTTATTACAGTACTTGCAAGGTCAGATTACAGGATAATTTACATAAATATACAAATTTCACATACATAGATATTCATGAAAATCAGTCACAGAATAAAGCCATAAGTTGCGTTATCAGCTCAGACAAGTTCACAGAGTTCAGGGGGTTCCATGAACCCAGCTGCAGCCTTCTTACACTGTGCACTTTGTCTACCCAAACATATGGTTCATGCAGAAATAGTGTCTTGTGAGATGGTTTCGGCTGGTTTTGGCCTTTTTGTTCTGAGGGCAGAGAGGAAGAATAATAAATAAATAAAAACATCCATAACCTTTGACCAAAACTTCCTTGACACTGAGGTTTGAGGTGTGATAGGTCAATCTGCACACGTATGTGTATCTTACCTCAGCTTTATAACCTGAACCCCACACTCTCCGCTCTTTGAATTGAGAAAGCTTCTCAGATGAGAAGTGAAATGTCTTCAGTTACAAATGAAGTCCAGTTGTTTTTGTCTTGAGCGCTTTTGAATTTACCATGACCTGGATGACTGAGAATTTTCACCAGCATCTTTCTGAGGACTCCATTAAAGTAAGAGTTGTGGATGACTCACAGCTACTACCACAACAAATTTTACTTAATATCTCTCAAACTGAGTTTTACCCATTTACGCATTTTAGGTCTGCTAGTTGTGGCAGCCATCTTGAAATGTTTTTTGACTCCAAAAGGTAATCCTTGATAGAGGTACACCCTACGATTACTTTCTGGGAAACTGTCCACTGGCTCATGAGCTATTTTGCTGACATGCAAAATTGACTTTAATAGTAAATGTTTGTTTTTTTAAACACCTCATATACTCAATCGATGCCTCAAGTGTATTTTTTGGAATTATTATCAGCTAACACCAAAGTTTAGCTATCAGTGAAATTAGCTGAATCAGCCCTTATGGCTAATCAGTGGTGGCCATCTTTAATGGCTCAGCTCCAAAAGTTGATCAGTTGTACTAGTTGCACATCCAGTGGTTATTTTCCTAGTGATTGCTTGGGTGGGGGGTGCTAACAGTATATGTGTATTTAGAATTATTTTTAGTGCAAACATTAAAGCTTTTCAGGAGATAACACAACCATTAGTTGCCAATCAAAAGCACCACCATGTTTCTTCCCATTTTTCTGCTCTGGATTTTCAGCCTTTCCTAATCAGCAGTTAACTCCATGCAGGTGTGCGTTTAGCTGCGATAGATCTCAAAATTTCATGAGTTTACATTAGACTTTTTGTAAAAAAAATAAAAAAAAATTAAATGACAGTGTACATTATTTTGGGTTGTTTGGTTTCTGCTGGTCGCTTTCTTGCTGCCAAAGATGTGGAAACTGGTCCACCTCACTGTGGACTGACACACCACTGACATGTTGAAGGAACCACGGTTCACCTACAAAAATGATGAACATTACCTCGGCTAAAATGCAGGTAAAACTTAGTGTAACAATTTATCTTGGTCAATTCACATCTCTCTTTTAACCTTCCTACGGTGTTAGGGTCCGTAGTGACCCGTTTTAAATTTTAAATCATGATACTGTCTTTTAAATATTTTTTTTTGCATCAAGGCTTTTTGACTTTGTCTGGAACCTTTATTTAAATTTAAAAAAATTATTTATTTTTTATTTAAATTTATTTTTTATTTTTTATAAAACAACACGCACTTGCCGCGCTGGGGTCATTTGTGACCCAGTTATGGTATAAGACTCAACCAATAATCAGTGTCAAAACTGAAATCATAAACACACTGTGACCTCACTAACTTTGTCATATATATGTTATTTTAGAGATGTGTTCTAATACTTCTTAAAAAAACACTGTTTTGAGGGCATTTTTTGGCTGATTTAAGACGGGTCACAACTGACCCGTTAACACCATAAGTGCGTGCGGGATCTCGACCCGCTAGGAAGGCAGGTAGTCCCCGACTTACGAGCGAGTTCCGTCCCTAGGGGGCGCTCGTATGTCAAAAATTCGTAAGTAGGATCACATAGTAAAAAAAAAAAAAAAAAATTTTTTTTTTTTTTTACTTTTTTTTTTTATTTTTATAAATGAATACATGTACAGTACTGGACAGTCACCAAGCACTTAGCCTATCCTAACACAGTTTTTAAAGATGAAGGAATGAGTTGAATTGTCTCCCTTTCACATAAAGGGAGCTAGCTCCCTTTATGGGAATGGAGCCTGCAGGGAGGAGGGAGACAATTCAACTGACTCCTTCATCTTTAAAAACTGTGTTAGGATAGGCTAAGTGCTTGGTGACTGTACAGTACTGTACATTTATCTATTTATTAAAAATATACAGTACTGTATATACAGTATTTTTATTTTTTATTGTTTTTTATTTATAAATAGATAAATGTACAGTACTGTACAGTCACCAAGCACTTAGCCTATCCTAACACAGTTAAGGAGTCAGTTGAATTGTCTCCCTCCTCCCTGC
The DNA here is from genome assembly GCA_038048925.1 of Garcialebias charrua. NCBI lineage: Eukaryota > Metazoa > Chordata > Actinopteri > Cyprinodontiformes > Rivulidae > Garcialebias > Garcialebias charrua. The sequence goes on along the minus strand of JBBPBX010012018.1, from coordinate 7,552 downwards.
AGGCTCCATTCCCATAAAGGGAGCTAGCTCCCTTTATGTGAAAGGGAGACAATTCAACTCACTCCTTCATCTTTAAAAACTGTGTTAGGATAGGCTAAGTGCTTGGTGACTGTCCAGTACTGTACATGTATTCATTTAAAAAAAAAAGTAATAAAAAAAAAATATATATATATATACCGTAAAAACCGGTCTATAATACGCAGTATTTTTGCTCATTTGAATGTCCAGCGTATTAAACACCGAAGAGTATTATTTATGGATTTTTTCCCATATTTTTAGACTCATTTTTCGCTCTGATTCTTCGTTTTTCATTTTTGGCGAAAATGGTGCAGTACCAGTTTCGGCCGCTATACGGGCGCTGTAGGCAGCAGCCAGCAGAGGACTCAGAGAGTGAAGAGGAAGAGGGGCCACTTCCAGAAGTTTCTACTTGCTGTGTCCGAAAAAAGCCTCCTTTGGTCGGACTGACTCTGTCGCTGCCCGCTCCCTGCTGTGGATGTAGCTGTTTTTGTTTGCAAGATACCACTCATAAACCACACCGCGGATTTTTAAATCCAGCTGATTTCACATTTGGTTCAGCTCAGGAGCCCGTCTGCTATAGTGAGGTAAGAAATATATTTTTAAGCGTTTATTTAGCTAAATTTAAAAGAAGAAAGTGTCCGGTTTGACCCGCCTGGCGCCTGCATAAAAGTCAGCGAACTTTTTTTTTTAAATCCAGCTGATTTGAACATTTCGTTAAACTCAGGAGTACGTCTACTATTAAGTCAGCTAAGAAATATATTTTTTAAGCGTTTATTTAGCTAAATTTAAAGAAAGAAAGCGTCCGGTTTGACCCGCCTGGCGCCTGCCTAAAATTCAGCGAACTTTTTTTTTAAATCCAGCTGATTTGAACATTTCGTTAAGCTCAGAAGCACGTCTGCTATGAAGTCAGCTAAGAAATATATTTTTTCTCGCAAAGAAATAATTGTTTTACCGTGTTTCCTTGTGAAGATCTTCGTACTCGCTTGCTTCTGTCGCCGCCATCTTGATTAGGGCAAATGAGGCGCTGACGCGTCGCGTGGTGATGACGCGTATTAAACACCGGGGCGTATTGTGTACGTTTTTTTCTGGTTTATTATTAATAATTGGACAAAGCGCATTAAACACCGGAGCGTATTTTCCTCCGGCGAATACGGTATATATATTTTTTAATGAGATGCATACTCGTAAGTCCGGGACCTCGTAAGTAAGAGCACTCGTAAGTCGGGGACTACCTTATATATATATATATATATATATATATATATATATATATATATATATATATATATATATATATATATATATATATATATATATATATATATATATATATATATATATATATATATATATATATATATATATACACATATATATATATATATATATATATATATATATATATATATATATATATATATATATATATATATATATATATATATATATATATATATATATATATATATATATATATATATATATATATATATATATATATATATATATGAAGTAAACAGACTTCAGACTACCACAGTGGATTAACCTTTAACTCAAAATAAAATACAGACTTCAGTTTTTTTTACATATTGATTCATATTTAGTAAAAAGAAAAAAAAAATGATTTGGGGGCTTTTAGAATCAATTCTGAATCGCCAGGACTAAGAATCTAGATTCTTTAAAATAATCGATTTGTTGCTGCACCCCTAATTCTATCCTAATTTACAGAAACACAACTGATGTAATTTCACCCCCAAAATTGTGTTACAGCCCTTCAACTCCTCCGGTTGCTTCGGAACTTGTTTTGCGCGGCTCGCTTTGTATCTGCAATTAGTTTTATTTTGCCACGGTCTGCGCAAGAGTCGTAATGGTGAGCGGCTCTGTTGTGACCTGGGGCCTCATGTATCAACTGTGCGTGCGCACAAAAAACTTGCTTACGTCACTATCCACGCAAAACCCCGTATGTATCAAAACTGAACTGAACGTGAATATATGCGCATCCAGGTACAATTCCACGCCTGCTCGGGAGCTGGCGTACGCACGTTTCTGTGGTTCTTGTTCCTTTGGCGACACTTACAGGTGATTCAGAGAAACTGAAGCCCCACAGTCTGTGGTTGACTTTAAGAGCGGCTTGAAGACCTTTCTTTTCAACCGAGCATACTTTACTCCTCATGATTCTACTTTTGATCTTAGCTGATACTGTTGTTGATTTTAATTGTTTTATTATTTGTTTTATTGACATTTAATTATGTTGCACCTTGTAGCACTTTGAGATTTTCATTAATGAAAAGTGCGTTATAAATTGAATTCATTATTATTATTATTATTATTATTATTATTATTATTATTATTAACTGTTCATGATGTGAAAATGATTAATATTCCCACCAAACACACATGATAACAATTATTACATCCACATGGACGCAAATAAAGGACGCGCAAAGTTGTGCAAAAAATACATTTAACAGGAACGGATTCAGCCTTACTGGAGGATATAATACATAGTGTAACACGCAGATCATTTATTTATAAACAGATATAATTTTCTGATCTATGATATGGCTTATCAGCCGTTTTCAGGAATAATCATTTTTCATTTTGGCACTGCGCTCTGGAGCACAACGCGTGCAGAAGCAGCGATCAAACTGTTCCACAGGAGCTTTCCAGAGGGAGCTGGCAGGTCGATCGGGACTGTGCCATTCCAGTCCACACAAAGCCGGATCATGTCCAATATGGTCTCATCTATATGATTCCAAAGGCTGAGTGGTCGCGGTTTGGAGCGCGCGCGCACCTACACGGCAGTGGAGGTGATTAATAATCTGCGTTTATTGTAGATTTCTCCAAAATGACACGTGAAAGTACACATATATAACTTGTAGGAGGGTGAAAGCTTCACAGACAAACAGATGCGCACAAGGCTGGCGCGCGCTGCGCGCTGCGTTTGGACACTCCAACATCACGTCATGTCATGAAAACTCTCCACTGAGACGCACAGACCCGTTTCTTCATATCATCTATTAAATAAACAAAGATCTATGTTCAACCAAACATCCAAGTTCCTCTGTGTTTACAGTAATTATGGTAATAAACTCGTGCGCAAAGTTAATATTTTCACTCAGAATGAATGGATGAGCTGGCGCACCAAAGCAGGGTGCGCGCACACACAAATACCGACACACAATCACTCGTTCTTTGCGTGATGAACACATTTTATTACTATTCTTACTTAGGATTTTTTCCTCACTCATATTATATTAAATTCATTATTTTCCTGAATCTAGAAATGATTTCTGATCGCGCAGGGATCAAACAAACATGTCCTTCACACATGCAGGAAGTAATTTGCATCTGTTTAACATATGTAAATGAAGGCGTGTCAGGGGAGGTGTCTCACGTGCGCTCAGTTCCACGTTGGTTGTGATGTACAAAAGGAATGTGCGTGGATTCCGGTGTACGCACAGTTTGATACATCTGGATTTTTTTGTGCGTAGGCAGATTTCTGGATTTGACCGTGCGGCACTTTACAGTAAGAAATCCACGCAAGTCTTTGTACATGAGGCCCCTGGACATCAGTGTTTGTGACTGTTACGTGATAGAAGACAGCCCAGTGTGTCTACTGTGTACACAAGAACTCCACTACCTTTCCTGCGTCTTTGTAGAGCGTCAGAGAATCCTTCCTGCCACTGTCAGAGATAATTGGCACTCTTTAAACACATGATAATTAGGCTGCTTTGATCCCTGCAATTCTGCTCTGTTTTGCCAACCCCCCAAAAAAAGAGAAAAGCACAGAAGTGTAGTGGTGTCTCGTGTTTGCCACTCGTCTTTATGCAGCAGTGAGGAGACGTAGACTAAAGGAGGAAGAACGAGGGATTCTGCTTTCTTCTGAAGTGTTAAAAGCTCCCTGCAGGCATCACTTCCTGCACCCAGCATCCTTTGCCATTGTTCCTCTGCTGCTCGTGGCCATGACTCATAACAAACTTTGTCTTTTGCACACTCATTCACACACGCAGGGATGAATCATTTTGTAGTCTACATTAAAAAAAACTGCTTTTGTCCTTGTTTGTCTGCGTTCTCTTGCAGAAGGCCAGAGGACATACTGTTTTGTCCAGGGGAAGGACTGTGGTTTCACCAGCGCGTTCGGACGTTGTCAGTCCATACAATGGGCGTTATCAACTGTTATCATCCCCATATATAGAGGCGAAACTGTCCAATCTACCTCCTAGCATGTTTAAAAGAACGTTATCAGCGTTGTTATTGCTGTGAGTAGGAAGCGTGTTTCCGTGAACCTGGAAGTGTAGCGTTTTTGTTTTTTTCAGCTTATGTAACCGTTTTCCTGAACTTAACCTTAAACCTGACCCCCTTACCCTTGTGCCTAAACCTAACCCAAGACCCTTTACGCTAAACCTAACCACGTAGCTAAAGATGAAGTCTGCTGTCATCGCTTGTAACCAAAGGTGGGTGCCAGACCGCTGGGGAGCGCTAAAGCGCTAATCCACTTATAGCGGACCTAAACAATTTGTCAGCGTTACAGCGGATTGACTAACTTTTATAATCATAAGCGGATTTGCGCTATTTTCATTTAAAATGCAGTACCGCTAATAACTAATTATCTATCAGTAAAAACGAAAAAAACTTATTTACGAGCTCTTAAGTCAACCGGACGACTGCTAACAGACCATATCCTGTCAGCGCCGGATAAGGTCCGTGACAAAAAAGCGTCCCCCTCAGTCTCTTAGCTAGAGCGAGCGCTCTCTCCATAGACACTACAGTATAGCAGTTAGCAGCCAGTGTAATAATAATAATAATAATAATAATAATAATAATCATTTTATTTAAAAGCGCCTTTCATGACACCCAAGGACACTTAACAAACCAACACAGTGAATACAGAGCAAACATTATCAGCGACAAATTGAAATATAAAATACATAAAGGATATAAAATGGAAGATAAAAATACATTTAGTAAAGTTAATGATAAGCTAGTCTAAAGAGATGTGTTTTCAGGGCAGTCTTGAACAGAGAAAGGGAGGTGGTGTTTCGAAGGTCGGGCGGTAGAGCGTTCCAGAGGTGAGGGGCAGAGCAGGTGAAGGCCCTGCTCCCCATGGTGGAGAGGCGGGCAGAGGGTACATGGAGTTGTAGTGAAGAGGAGGACCTGAGAGAGCGTGATGGGATGGAGATTTGTAGGAGGTCAGATAGATAAGGAGGGGCAAGGTTGTGGATAGCTTTGAACGTGAGGAGTAGAATTTTGAAGATGATGCGTGATTTAACCGGGAGCCAGTGGAGCTGCTGCAGGACAGGAGTGATGTGATCATAGTAGGAGGTTTGAGTGATGACACGGGCAGCTGAGTTCTGGACCATCTGTAACTTGTGGAGAGATTTGTTGGGGAGGCCGTAGAGAAGGGAGTTGCAGTAGTCAATACGGGAAGTCACAAGACTGTGCACCAGGATGGCTGTGGAGCGGGGCGTGAGAGAAGGACGGAGACGGTTAATATTACGGAGGTGGAAATAGGCAGACCGAGTAATATTGTTGATGTGTGAAGTGAAGGAAAGAGTGGTGTCGAGGATGACACCGAGGCTCTTGACCTGAGGGGAGGGGGATAGCAGAGAGTTGTTAAGGGGGACGAGAAGATGTTCTGATTTTGAAATAGAGTTTTTGGTACCGACGAGAATGACTTCTGTTTTGTTGCTGTTTAGTTGAAGGAAATTGTTAGAAAACCAGTGATTTAGCTCGTTGAGACAGTCGGTGAGGATGGAGGGTGGGTGGGTGGAGTTTGGTTTTGATGACAAGTAGAGCTGCGTGTCATCAGCATAGCAGTGGAAATGGATGCCGTGTTTGCGGAAGATGTGGCCTAGAGGAAGGAGGTAAATGATGAAGAGGAGGGGTCCGAGGACAGAGCCTTGGGGGACACCCGTGGAGACAGGGGAAGACTGGGAACAGAAGGATTTAAGCTGAATGAATTGGGTGCGGTCAGAGAGATAGGAGGTGAACCAGTCTAACGGGGTACCGTTAGACTGTCTCTTAGCTAGAGCGAGCGCTCTCTCCATAGACACTACAGTATAGCAGTTAGCAGCCAGTGTATTACTCTGCAGCCTTATTGCTTGTTTTCGAAGAGTCAGACGAAGAGTTTTTAACATGGAGGGTGAACTTATGGATGTTTCTCAGCGGCCTACGCGACGCGTCAGCGCCTCATTTGCCCTCTTCAAAATGGCGGCGCCACAGAAGCAAAGGACTTTACAACAAAACACGGTAAAAACAATTATTTCTTTGCTGAGAAAAAATATATTTCTTAGCTGACTTTATAGCACAAGGTTTTTCTGAGCTTAACCGTTTCACGAAATGGTCAAATCTGCTGGATTAAAAAAAGTAGTTCGCCATTTGCACGTTAGCGCATTAGCATTAGCGTCCGCTAGCGTTGCTAATACATAAGCGCTTTTGAAATTGCGGACCTAAATAAAATAATAAGTGCTTTAGAAATAGCGGAACTAATTTTTGGATTAGCGCTGCCCAGCACTGCTTGTAACGGTGACAACGTACCTTTAAACCTCCCAGGAGGTACAGGAGGGGCAATCTGACGGCTACATATGGGGATGATAATAACTGATAATGGCCATTTAATGGTTGATAGCATCCGAAGCGGGTGGTTTCACAAAGTTCATACGAAGTTACCTCCTCTTAGACCAACAGTCTGCTAACACTTTTCTGTGAGGTAAGTGTTGAGACAGCTCATCTCATCTGAACTCGGGTTATTTGTGAAAGTGTGCTCACTGCGTCTTCAAATCTCTGCGGGGAACATTCACAGAACACGCTGCACTTTCATGAAGGATAATCCTGATTTATGTTGTGAGATGACGAGAGATGAGAAACTTTAACACACAAACAGACGTCTTTGACCAGAGTTTAACATTATTCGGCCTGAATGTAAAAACCCCAGTTTCAAAGAAGGTGGGACATTGTGTAACATGTAAATAACAACAGAATGCATTGCAAATGACATGAACCCTTTATTGTGTTGGCGATCATCATGTCCGTCACCTGGTCCAGAGACTTGCCAGCCACCTCGATGCCGTTCACCTCCAGCACCTCGTCGTTAACCGCCAGCAGGCCAGTGCTCTCGGCCAAACCGCCAGGCACCAAACGCGAGATGAAGATACCCGGGACCTTCTCCAGGCCTTGCGGAGTGACCCGTACGCTCGAGCCGTCGCGGATGTAGAACCCCAAAGGCTTTTCTTGGCCGTGCTTGTACAGACGGACGCGTCTGTGCGTCTCTGGAAGGATGTCCACGTCGATGATGGAGGACACGGGACGGAAGTCTTTCGGGAGGCTAATGATCACCGGAGGTTTCTTCTTGTTGGTGTCAGGCCGCAGGAGAACTGCCGAAAGGACCGTGTTCTTCTTTCTGGTCATCGAATCCGTTCCCAGCGTTGTGTAGTCGGCTTCCTCTGCAAATAACAAGAGACGGGAAGTAGAAACAGAGAAGTGGAGAAGAGGAAGACATGAAGACAAAAGGGGGAAAGTTTCAGATAAGAAA